>JAQQSW010021546.1:0-10638 GCA_028646575.1 Pseudocheirus occidentalis
CTCCCGCTCGCACAGGTCATTTAAACAAATGTTCTAAATTCCGGTAAACCCTTACTTCCAATGTCACTCCTAACACTTCCTAGTGCCCAAATTTGATAACTGTCCCAGTAGGAAGTATCCTAAGTTATGACCTCAAGACTGTATCTTTATAAAGTATAATAAATCTTATGTTTTGTAAGTTTATAGAAAGAAGTCAAAGCCATCTTTTATCATGTCAGCTATGTACATCAAAGGAACAGCAAGATAGTAAATACAAAACCAGGGTCTATTTATTATTTGCAAAAGAACATGGTGGTCCTGCAAATCCTACAGAATCAACGTCACTGCTTGAAATGGTCATGTTTCTTTTCATTCTTATTAAGGATGATCCTATAGGCAGGAAGGTCAGTCACTACCTCTGTGATCATTCCCTCCCCCAGCCTCTGTCTCCCTCACAGCTCTGCTACAGCTCTTGAATTCTCCATCATTGGTTGATCCTGTGGGTTAAGGGATTGACCCCTCCTGGCCTCTATTGAGAAGTACATAAGAAAAAAAAGAGAAGTATATAAGATACCTGGGAGAGAGAATACATTGGGAAATACTCTGCCATAGCTCCTGGTGAAAGATAAATATAGGTTATCACTGGCAGTTATGTCCAGGAAGTATAGGGAGGAGGGAACAAGCAACTTGGGGGAGCCATGAAATAGGACAGACAGTGCCGAGGGTCTCAAATCAAGAGTCTTCCCAAAGAAAAGGCCAGAACACCATAAGACTTAGGCAGTCAGGAAGGATGAGAAGGACATGCCAAGACAAGGAAAATCTAGGTCTTAGAGAAGTAGATTGGGAGAAACTCCCATTGGGCAGGAAGAATGGTGGTTTGTCTATTGTGTGTTTCAAGTGTCTGACCTTAAAGGCATCCACAATTATGATGGACTGGTTGTTTTGTATCAGAGGGCAAGGATCTGAAGGAAGTAGACCTTGGACTGGTAGGTTTTGATGTGGGGAAGAGAGGAAAGGACCCGAGCAGACAGTATCCTGTCCTCAAGGAACATAGCTTTAACTGGGAGAAGGCAACATATAAAGGGGAAATGGAAGGGGGCTAGTAAGTTGGCAGAGGGGGCAATGAGGCGGAGACCTGATTTTGGAAAAAATGCAGCCAAAATTTGCCTGTCAGAGCCCAGGCACCCGGGTCCAGAGTTGAGGTGGTCCTAGGTAAGAGGTTGAAGCAAGTGAGGCAGCAGGATTTGGAGACTCATCATTTTGCTGAGGGCAGCTCCTATCAAGTCATCTTCTTTATCCCTCTCACCCATCTGGTGGAGCAATGATTATGACTCCTTGTCTTCATCCAGTACCTTCTCTCCAAAGGACTCAGAGCATATTTGCTTCCATTATCTCCCATATTACTCTTGTGAGTTAGGCTGGAGAAGAGGGGGAGTAGGTATTAATATCTCCATTTAATAGCTCTTCTTGGCTCAGCATTAGGCAGTTATTTGTTTCTGGGATAATATAGTAATTAATATTGAAATAAGATACAATTTATAGGCACTCATGCCTGAAGGCCTCTGGTCCCAAGGCCCTCGATAAAAGGCAACATTAAAAGCATCTATAATCACAAAGAAGACCACAGGACCAGAGCAAGGCAGGATTAAGAACCCATGGGCTCCCAGTGCCTTATACTCAAAGCAGTCCTGTGAACTGATTCCCCATCAGACCCCAGTCCCCAGATACAACAGGGAAAAGTGAGATGCTTACATGGGTCCGTGGAAGCAGATCTGATGAGAAAAGCCATAGAACCATAGGTTTACTGCTAAAAGGGACCTCAGATTTCCCCTTCACTTAAAGAGAGGTTGATAGATAGTATGGTGGATAGAGTTTGTGACTCAGAGTCAGGAGGACCTGAGGTTGAATCTTGCCTCAGATTCTTAAAAGCTGTGCGACTCTGGCCAATTCCCATATCCTCTCTCATTCAGTCTCAGTGTCCATGTCTGTCAAATACAGATAATAGCAAATACTTCACTGAGTTTTTGTGATGCTCAAATGAGATAACATGCCAAGTACTCAGCAAGCTTTAGAGCCCTAAGTTCCCGGGACTGTTGTTGCTGTTACTGTTTGATGGCTTGCTCTGAGTGTCTTGTGGGTTCAAACCCACAACAGTCTATCCATATCACCAAAGTCCTCTCCCATGGAAGGCTCTGTTAGACCAGAGTTGTTTCCCAAACTCAGTGTTCCATTCAGCATTGATACAAACAGAAAAATAAAATACACTCTGCCCTCAAGGGATTTACACTCTGCTTTGGGTATGCAACGAGGGCAGAGCACTAAATTCAAGGTGATCTAAGCAGTGAGAGAGCATTAACTCCTGGAAGATGGGGGTTGGGGGGACATAGAGGGCTTATGGCAGGAGGTGGTGGGTGTCTGAGCTGAGCTTTGAGTGAAGGGAGGTCTAAGAGATGGAGATAAGGAAACAGTGACTTGTTTGTGCAAATTCCCAGAGCTGGGAAATGGAATGCGGAGTTCAGAATTGGTCTATGCTAACTGGTGGTTAGGTGGTACAATAGAAAGAACACTGAGTCTGGAGTCAAAAGACCTAAATTCAAATTTGCCCTCAGACACTTACTACCTGGGTGACCCTGTGCAAGTCCCTTAACCCTGTTTGCCTCAGTTTCCTTATCTATAAAATGAGCTGGAGAAGGAAATGACAAACCACTCTAGTATCTTTGCCAAGGAAACTCTAAGTGGGGTCATGAAAAGTCAGACACGAGTAAAAACGAGTGAACAACAGCGAGCATCTGAGGTAGGGTTTGTAGCTAGCCCTTGTGGCTCCAAGTTCTGTGCTTTCCCACTGGGCTACACAGTTTGAAAAGGAGGCTTGCACGTGGATGGGGCACTGAGGGTAGCTCACACTGTGACCATTTAAAAGGTAGGGATTGGAGCTTGAGGATTTTCTTTATTCAGTCTAGAATGAGTAGGTTTTTTTCTCTGTTAAAAGGATGGGTGTAAAGAATCTGCTGGACCTGTTGGTCACTAAGCTGTTGTCCCAAAGGGTTTCTCCTCCTTTCTGTCCTGCTGTCACCAGTATAAGAGAAAACCAATTGCTCTCTGGTTCCCTCCCTGCTCCTTCTATTAATTTGGTGGAGAATTGATTGGATTAAAAAAAAAGCTTTACTAAATGATTAAGGGAAAAGGCAAAATATCACAAAATAACATATAATACCTAAGACCAGAGGCAACCTAGTGTGGTAGAAAGTAATACTGTCCTAAGGAGTCAGGACAATTAATGCAATCAGATAGGGGTGGACTAGATGAGGCTAAGGGGCATCAGGGTATAATGAAATGAATACTGCCTTTGAAATCAGAGGACCTGGGTTCAAATCCCACCCCTGGAGTTTACTATCTGTGGGACATTGGGTAAATTAGTTTTCTCATCTGTGAACTGAGTAGATTGAACAAGATGGTTTCTGAAGTCCCTTCAAATCTCGTCCTAGAATTGTACCCTTTGGGTTCCAAACCTGGCTCTTCCCCTTGCTAGCTGCCTGGCCTTGGGGCAAATCACTCTCTTTCCTTCTCTGGGCTTTCATCTCCTCATCAGTAAAATGCAGTGTGGTTGGGTTATCTTTCAGCTCTAAATCATGTGATTCTGTGTGATGAACCCTACAGAAACAGAGAACTGTTCTCCTCTTTCTTCTGAACCCCCAAGACTCATTCCCATTTAACTTCTTGTCCCTTGCCCTCCTCTTATTCCTTGTAAATAAGAAGGAGGCATCTGGGGCATGGTGGTGAGGGACTGAGGCGGGTCACTGAATGCTTCAACCACCTCATTATTAGAACAAGGTCGATTTGAGAAGAGATTCTCCTGGGGGGAGGGGTTATGAAGGGGAAGGAAAGTCGATTAAAAAATATATATTTCCTGTGGATTATATTTGTCAATCATCTCTGTTAGGTTTTTACCTGAAAGGAGAAAAGAAAGGAAGAACACTGGAGTAAAGGTATTTTCTCACCAGGGAACATCGATTTTGAGCTTTGCTATCTTGGTAGTGGCTTCATTAAACATAAATCCCCAGAAGATGCTAAAATATGTCTCTCCCACTACTCTTTGTAGAGAGAATCATACCCTTTCACTGACTTCTTTCCACAGCTGGCCTGCAGCTTGGAGTCTCATCCAAGCTGTTTAGCCACAGGTTGCCTGTGGCTAAAGTTCTTTAGGTCTGCAGGAATTCCACATAGCAGAAGGAAAGGTGTTTCTTCCAGCTGCATAATAGAGAATTGTACTATAATTTGACAATTAAAAATTCACAGTACAGGAAGAGTAAGGAAAGCAATAAAAACTAGTGACAATTCACATTTTGCAAAGCAATCCTCTCACGACAACCCTGAAAGGTATTACAGGTAATACAAGTATTAATATATTGATATATGTAATTATTAATTATATTATGTATAACAATATAAGTATTAATTACATTGACACATACAATTATTAATATAACAGTTACTGATTATATTAACACATATTAATATAGCAATATAATTATACCCCAATACCCCCTTAGTCTCATCTAGTCTACCCCATCTGATTTCATTAGTTGTCCTGACTTCTCAGAAGTAGTATTTTGTTTTACCATACTACCCTGGTCTTAGGTGTTATATGTTATTTTGTTGTATTTTGCCTTTTCCCTTAATCAGGTTTTACAGATGTAGATATTGAGGCATAGTTCATATACCTAGCAAATCAGGGAACTGGGTTATATCTTTTTGATTCCAGGAACTCTTGCTCAGAACACTCCCCACACAAACAGAAGCTGTATATGAGAAAGGATTTCCTTTTTCCTCTGGATTTCAAAGTATCACCACAAACAGTGTAATGAGGGATTACGATTGCCTTAGGTTCTCAAGTAATTTCTTATTTTTAAATTCTGTTTCATATTTTTAAAAGTACTCTTTCATTTGCTACCTCATTTCTTCTTTACAACAACCTTGGATTGTTAATATGACAGGCTTACTAATAACATTTAATAGATGTGGAAACCAAGTCACAGAATTGTTTCCTGACTCCTACTCTATTCTCACCAGCTCTGTGAAGTGATGTCATAACCTTTCTAGGTCTCAGTTTTCTTATCACATCAGGGATGTGGATGAAGGTTTTTTTCCTCGTTCTAAATCACCCAATCTCAGATTCCTGTGAACTCCTTCTATGTTTATAAGCCAGAAGTTAAGCTTTTTGGTGTGTCATACACCCCTTGGGGTAGTCTAGTGAAGTCTTACAGGTACTTTCTCAGAATAGTTTGTTTTAAAATAAAAGTTTAAGGAAATGCTAGATTTCAATTAGAAGTTAGTTAAAATAAAGATGTAATTTTCCCCCATTTAAGTCCATGAACCCCTTGAAATCTATGTATAGTAATTTTAAACCATTTTGGTGAAGAATATTCTTAAGTGATCCAAATCAAGATATCTGTATTTTGGCTTAAGATTCATGTAAAAATGATTACCAAGGGGTGCCCAAGAGTCAGAAGGACCTGAGTTCAAATGTGGCCTCAGTCACTTAATACTTACTAGCCATTTGACCCTGGGCAAGTCACTTAACCCCAATTGCCCTCTAAAAAAAGCAAAAAAAAAAAAAGATTACCAAGTATGAGAAGCATTGTGACACAGTGAAAAAAGTGTTGGAATTAGAAAGAGAAACACCTTCCTTCAAATCCGACAGTGGCTTTGGAGTCAGAAAGACCTGAGCTGCAGACGCATAGTAGTTGTGTGACCCTGGAGAAGTAACTTAACCTTTGCTTGTCTCAGTTTCTTCAAGGGTAAAATGGGTGTAATACAGCTCCCCCTCCCAGAGTTGTTATGAGAACCAAATGAGATAATATTTGTATAAGCACTTGGACCTGTAGGAACAGGCTTTGTTGCTGCTTTTAAATGTTTTGGAGATGATGTGCCCCATAAACCTATAGCATGGACAGGAAGCAGGGCATAATGGAAGATGCTCTGGATTTGTGGTCAGGAGAGCTGGGTTCTAGTCCTGACTTTGTCACTAGTTAGTTTAGTCATTTGGGCAAGTCATCTAACTACTATCCTGGGAAATGAGACAGCTCTGCTAGATGATTTCTAGAGTCCCATTCAACTCCAGAATTCCAGAAATGTCTGGCTTAGATAATCAATCAATGAGCATTTATTAAGTACCTACTGTGTGCTAGGCACTGTGCCAAGTGCTGGGGATACAAAAAGAGGCAAAAGACAGTCCCTTTCCTCAAGGAGCTTACAGTCTAATGGGGGAGACCACATGTAAACAAATATATACAAAATAAGCTATATACAGGATAAACTGGAAATAATCAACAGAAGGAAAGCGTTAGAATTAAGAAGGGTTGGAGAAAGCTTTTTGTAGAAGGTGGCAATGCAAATGATCTTACAGGTGTAACACCATGGCAATATTCACAGCACTGATGGTGGCTGTGAATATGCTGTCATAGTTCTCAATCACAAAATATGACAGAGAAGACAGAAGCAAAACATTTATTCAGACACCAGAGAGCAAAGCCCAACACCGGGAAACCCAATCCATCATAGCAACAAAAAGAGCATCATAGCCCAGAGCCACACCATCCTTTAGCCTTTTCACAAACAAACACTCAGAAGCCTAGCTGTCTCCTTGAGTGCATCCTCTCCTCCCTCCAGCTCTAACTGCTCTGACTCCCAGCTTCCACCCTTCAGCAAACTCCTCCCACCGCAGGCTCCATGTGATTACATTCAGCCTAATAAGGGACACAGAAGATCTTCAAATTCCCATTACCATTATGATAGGAAGCGAGGGTGCTTCCAAGGCTCACAACCACTATAGTTATCATTAAAATTAGCCTTGGAAGACAAAGCAGCTAGTTGAACAAGAGAGAACCTTCTTGTGGACCACATGCATTGAAGTGACTACAGAATGCATTGGATAGAGTGCTGAGGCTGGAGTCAGAAAGACCTGAATTCAAATCCCTGCCTCCACATTTACTAGATATGTGACTTTGGATAAGTCATTTCATCTCTTTCAGCCTTAAATTTCTCATCTGTAAAATGGGGACAGCACCTACTTCAGAGGACTGAGGTGAGACATCAAGGTAAAATGTTTTGTAAATCTTAAGCTGGTGTATAGATTTTATTATTCTTGCCAGGTTTTTACCAGATTTACCAATATTACCATATTATTCGTTGCTAGGCTCCAGTTAATCTTTCCACACAGAGCAGTCAGTCATACTCTACCCCACCCTCCACCCCCCAGGCTTTATTGTCTTCACTGAGGGAGATGGAGAAAGCTGGAGAATTCTAAACCTAGATCTTCTGGGATGGGAATGCATTCTCTATTTTGAAAAATAAGGACAATTACAGCTGATATTTGTATAACACTTTAAAGCTCGCAAAGCATGTTAGATATGGTTTCTTTAGTTAGCCTCACAATGACCTAAGGCTATGGAAGCCCAGAAATATGAAATGATTATCTAATTGTTACCCAGCTACAAAGCGTTAAAGGCAGAATGAGAACCTAGGCCTTCAGATTTCTGTGACTATTTCTTTTTCTGGCCTTTTCGGCAGGCGGATGGCTTTCTTCTTCCTCTCCAAATGCTCATATACTTTCAGCTCAAACTCACAAACTCAGTTGTTAAGTTTCCTAGCTTGCCTCCAGACTCCATTAACTGTTCTCTGGCTCACTGCTCAAAGTAATCCTCATTTAAGCATTTCCATTTTCCAGTAGCAACATAAACTCAAGATTTACATGTCACTTCTCCATGTCAGTGGTCACAGCCCCAAGAATGTCAAATGTCAAAATAACATTGGGTTCTAGGGCCCCAAAGTGTGGCAAAGAGGGGAGAGAAAGGTGGACTAGAACCCCAACTGCCACAAAACTCTAGTTGATGGTAGCAGCCATAAACTTTATTGCCCCATATTTGAGAAAACAGGAATAAGTCACTTGCAGCTCTGCCACTAGGAAAAAGAACAGCCATATCAAACGCTGGCATATAAAAGTTTATAGCGTACAGCTCTCTCAATGCATAATAAGTCGTTTTCCAAGGGAATACATCAAAAATGACAATCCTTCATTTCATAACAGCTCTTGATATAGTCATTCAGATGAGCAAACCCAGGGCATGAAAGAAATCAGACAGAGGCCAGGAGAAGTCAGGCTGTGGGCAAAAGCAGTCTAACAAAAATGCTAATTAGCTCATGGAAGACTTCTGTTTTCAGGCAATAGCTTGCTGACTGTTCTTGGACATCATCAGTATTACAACTCTGGGAAAGTAGGGAGTAGGAGCTCTCTATATGAGAGCTGTTTTAACCAAGGCTTATCTGGCATCTACCTAACACATTTCCTTCCAAGGTCTCAATAGGAGAGTCAAGATCTGAAGTCCAGTATTTTTGACGGTTGCTAGCAAAACATTGCCCCTTCAGGAAGCCTAGATCAATTAGCACTGCCCCTTTCATCTGCCCCTTCCACAGCTATCTCTCTTTTAATTGGCAGGCTGCTCAGTAAATGTTCTTTCATCATTTTCTTTTATAAGGAGATAGACTGGGCACTCATTTAAGAACTTGCTATATGGTAGAGCACTATGCTAAGCCAGGAGAGTACAAATATGAACAAGCAAGATAATCCCTGCCCTCAAGGGGCTTATGTTCTAAATAGAAAATGACAATACAGAAAGGGTGCTGGAAAATAGAGCCATGTTGAGGAGGCAGTCAGGAAGTGGTCTAGGAAGTGGGGAGACCTGGCAAGACAGGGTGAAGCTCATGATGGAGGCCAGGGATGTAGGGGTAGAAGCCACAGTTCCAGTAAGAGGGAGATGAGGATGATGGTGGAATAGCTGATGGTAGAGTGTGGGGACAGCTGGGTAAATCCTAGTCTCCTGTCTGTGGGACCTTGAGTTGGTTATTTCACTCTCTGGGTCTCAGGTTCCTTCCATTTCAAAAATGAGGGGATGAGTGGAGAAGATGGCTAAGGTCCCTACCAGTGTTATCATTATATAAACCTGGGGTGGGGAACCTGTGGTTTTGAGACCACATGCGGCTGTCTAGGTCCTCAAGTGAAGCCCACTGACTGAATCTAAACTGCACAGAACAAATGCCCTTAATAAAAGGATTTGTTCTGTAGGACTTGGACTCGGTCAAAAGGCTGCACCCAAGGTCCTAGAAGGCCACATGTCCTTTGACCATAAAAATTTTATCTATAATTTCATTTATACAAATTGTTCACCCTCTGGAATGCTCAGTAAAAGATGACTAATTCTTTTACATAGGAGGCAGTGTTTCTGAGGTCATATAGAACCATGCCAAAGATAGTGGCCCATTTCTCTTTCTCTGAGTAGGAGGTAAAATTTGACACTAGGCCTAGTCATGAGCCGAGTGATTAGGCCAAGGGCACTGAGGAGTTTATTGTAGAGTCTGGTGTCAGAATGACCTTTGATGTCTGAGATTTGCCATAAGAAATTTGACTTGGTGGAACAAGATAAATTGAGTGCTCACTGACATTTTGGTAACTCTTTGCTTTACTCAGATTAAGACAACCCTGTGATGCAGATGGTACAAGTATGCCCATTTCACAGATGGGAAAACTGAGACTTCCGAGAGTGGGAGTATTGGCTCATGGTTACATAGTTAGTAAATGTCACTGCCAGGATTCAAACCAATGGGTCCTGACTTGAGGCCTTGCGCTCATTCTGTGCCTACCACACTTCCTCTGGATGGCATAAATATAGAGGAAGTAGGAGAAATATAAAGTCACTTGATCTCTTGGGCCCCCAGGAAGCTTTCCTCATAATCTCTTCAACTAGAGTACCCAGTCTAAAGCAACAGATGAAATCACAGGTTTACAATTAAAAGGAAAAGCAAAAATGTCAACTCAGGAGGTTTTAATCTGGGTTCTACTTGCTTGCTCCTTATATGTCTTAGAACTCAATGACTTAACTTCCTTGGAGCAGTTTCCTCTTTTGTATTTCTAGCCCCCAGCTTGGTTCCCTGCTTGGAGGAGGCAGGTAGATGGCATGTGGGATAGAGGGCTGGCCCTGAAATCAGAAAGACATGAGTTGGGGAGGAGCCAAGATGGCTGCATAGAAGCAGAAAGGTCCCGCAGCTCCCACACCACCACCCTAAACACCCAGAAAATACGAGCCCAGACAAAGTCTAGGAAAGTCTAGGACTCTCAGACTCACAAAAATACAGAGAACACAGCTCTTGCTGAAGGCAGCTCGGCAGCAGGGGCTCAGTGGGGCCGCCGGAGAGAAGGCTGGAACAGCCGGAAGCTGAGACCACGGCCAGGCCTGGGATGGTGGAAAGGAGCTGAGCCGAGCCCCGCAGCCAGCCTGCAGTGGTTCTACAGCCTCCAGCACCCCCACATCTGCCAAGGCGTGAGGAGCAGGACGGGAGAGAGGCAGCTCACACTGCAGTGGAGAAGAGACCCAGCCAGCCCAAAACCGTGAGGCCAGGCAAGGCCCCAGGGCGGCCACGAGGAGTAGCGGAGCCTCCCAAGCCAGCCTGAGTCTACTTCAAAGAAAATCTAAAGCACCGGCCTGAGGGGAGCTTCAGTCAGAGACGGTTAGTGAAAGCTGAAACTTTGAAACTTAATTGGGGGAGGGTAAAGCAGTTCGGCCATTCAAGGAAGCAGTGGGGGAGGGGAACTACTGGAACCAGCAG
>JAQQSW010021547.1:0-10638 GCA_028646575.1 Pseudocheirus occidentalis
AAATCACAATATGGTGTCTCTAACAGCTTAACATTAGAATGGCCACACAGTTTTCACTATAGTGGCCACAATATTTAGAACAAGGAACAAAAGAATAATCATCTGGTTTCCCTAAGGGGGAAACCCTCCTCGCTTAATCATTCAATCAATTCACAATATATCAATCTTCCACTCATGAGGCAACCCATGAGTAACTTAATCAGTCACTAATCTAGAATCACAATTACTAAATATATGGCTATATCACTAGTACAGTCATTAGAAAAACCACACAAACTCTCCACCCCTTGGTGTCCAGCAAACCTCAATTTTCTCCAAGGAGAGGCCTTTTCTTCATCTTGACTCTGGGTGGTCTCTCTGATTCCCTGGATCCCCTTTCATGGTCCCAGCTCCCTCTTGAATCCACCAAACAGTCACCTAGATTCAGAAGCAGACAGCTCCCAGGTCCTCATCCAGTCCTCAGAGGTAGACAGCTCCCAGGTCCTTGTCCAGTCCTCAGAGCAGTCCCTGGCACACACTGAAGTTCACAGGGTCCAGCACATCTCAAACCCTTTACCACTTCTCTTGCCTGGAACTAAAGGATCAGCCAGGCCATGAACAAACAAAATTTTATCCAGGTCATGCTTCTTCAGTCCTCCAGCAGTTCATCTGGTCCCAGGACCCAGAAGGAATATCAGCCTTCTGGGTAGCCTTCACCAGATTCTGGTCTCAGGAAAACTCCAGCTCTTTTCTCAGTCAGCTTCCAGATGCTGGGAGAGAAACACACACTCTCTCTCTGTCTCTCTGTCTCTGTCTCTCTCTGTCTCTGTCTCTCTTGTCTCTGTCTCTCTGTCTCTCTCTGTCTCTCTCTTTCTCACCCCCTCTTAAGAAAACTCCAACTCACTTCTTCAGTCTAGCATCCCGGATGCTGAGATAATCCTGTTTCCTCCAACAGGAAAATTCCAATTCTGTCTCTCTGTCTCTGAAATTCTTGCTTACATACATACACTGGCCTCTTGTCTCAGCCCATCCTCTTCTTCCAGTCAATGGGGGAGTTCACGCCCTCTCAACAGTGGGACAGGGCTCACACCTTCCATACTTAGCCCTAAGTTACTAAGTGCTAAGTATCTGCTAAACTGATTGCTGTTATATTCACATAAAAATATTTATGTACCTAATCATCAGGTGCTACTATCATCACAATCCAATAGTACAAGCCATTATAAGTGGGTTATTTCTTTTTTTAGTTTGTAACTTTTAATTTGTTTAGTTATTTATTTTTAGTTTTCTACATTCACTTCCATCAATAATTTTCTCCCCTCTTTTCCTTTCCCCTCCCCAAGACAGCATGCAACCCAATACAGATTCTTCATATACATTCCTATCGAACATATTTTTACATTAGTCATATTGTATAGAAGAATGAGAAGTGGGTTATTTCTTCATCATGAAGAAGTTTAATGACTTGTCTAAGCTCAACTAGGTGATAAAAAGTGGAAATGGAATTCAAACTCAAGTCTTCTGACTCCAAGAGGTCTTTCCACTACATCATATTTTCTTCCTCCAATGCATATACTCTCACTGGGCATAGTAAATGAAATAATTCCAATACCTATAGCTCTTTAAGATATATAAAGTATTTTCTTCACAACGATCTTCTGACATAATACAAATATGAGTGTCCTTACTTTACAGATAAAGAAAGTGGGACTCAAATTGTGTGACTTGCCCAAGGTCATATAGCTAATAAATCTCAGAATGAGAACATAAACTGAGTCATACAATTTCACATCTCTCAATTCCATGATACCTCTCAACATATGGAAACAGTTACACAATAAAGAATTTTAAGGGAAAGATGGTGTGATTTTCATGAATGAAATAGCATACCTCACCTTTGTCTGTGGAAGTATCTTCCCGCATCAGGGGCGATGTGACAGAAATCGTAACCTGCATTTTTGGTTCCTTGCATGAGGCAATAACTATATTTGCTTCTTCTGTGTCAGATGAAACCTCATACTTATCCTCGGTTACTGTCTATAAGTTTGAAATAAAATATAAGAAGACTGTCTTATCCCACCAGAAAGGCTCATATTCACAAAACTAATGCTATGATTACAACACAGAATTACATATTAGAACTGGAATATGCAATGTTAGACCTGTCAAGGACCTGAGAAAATACAGCATCAGAGCTGTATCATCTAAGTCAACCCACTTATTTTGCAGAAGAATAAAATAAAGCACATGTTTACTATTCTTAAAAGTCCCTCAGTCTCCTCTGATCCTCTCTCAGAACAAATCTAGTCTATTTTCTTCTTGATCTACTTCCATCATTGCCTCTTAAAGCACTACTTCATCCAGCTCTCTCTCTCTCTCCAACAATAGCCCAGGGACCCAGTGTCCCCAGTGTACTCCAGAAGAGTATAGTCCCTATTCCCAAGTGATTCCAAATTTAAAATAGTTTGTTCCTTGTCCCAGGATTTCATCAAGTGAATAATAACAAATAAAGTAGCTGAAAGGCCAAAATATTCCATGACTTTAGTGATACAGATAAATACCCAATAAAAGGTTGAATATGACAACTCCTACCTTCCAAAATTATTTTGTTTTCATATAAACTTGGAACATCCAAATTACAAAGGGGGTGATAACAACGTGTGAGGATGACAGAAAGTCAGTTCCAGAAGGGACTCAACAGTTAACAATAGCAGCATCACTGGGAAACCAGAAATGTCTCTTTTTAACTCTAGTGAACTCACGAATCTGCCATTAACCTATCTACAACTTTTCACACTGTAAACCATCTCCTTTTTTTGGATAAAACTCCCCTTTTTTGGCTTTAGTGACACTGATCTCTCTTGGTTGTCTTTATCTTTCCTTCTCAGGCCCTCTTATTGGATCATCATCCTTCAGTCAACTAAGCCAAAAAGTTCTATCCTAGACTCTCTTCTTTCTTTACATATTTTCGTGGTGAATCCATCATCTACAATTGATTTAGTTATCATCTCTCTACAAATGACTGTTAAACCCAGTCCTACTATTTCTCCTGAACCCCAGCCTTGGGGTTGTCTGCTAACATTTCCACCTCAATGTCTTGCAGACACCTCCAACTCCAATATTTCCAAAATGAAGTTCATTATGCCATGTATTTTCCCTTAACCTATCAATTCTCCCAATTCCATGTTTCACAGGGAAAACCATTCTTCCAATTACCCAGGTTTGCAATCTCAGAGTCTTCCTGAACTCTTCATACAGCCTCAATAACCATATTCAATTAGTTGTCATCTGGTCAATTCTACCTACACAACATCTCTCATATCTAGCCCTTTCTCTCCACACACACAGCCACCATCTTAATTCAAACTCTCATAATTTCTCACCTGGATTATTGCATAGCTTCCTAATTGGTATCCCTACTTCTATTTTTTCCCCTCTACAATCCATCCTATACACTACCAACAAATCTAAAATACAGATGTGACCATGTTACTCCCCTACTCAAAAATTTTCAGTGGCTTCTTACTGTATCTAAGATAAATAAAAATTTCAGTCTGTCATTTTAAATTCTCCATAATACTTCTAGCTCATACCTATCAGTCTTATTTCATATTAGTTCTCTTCATATACTTTTTCAAACAAACTGGAACTAGCTATTCCTTGTAAATGACATTCCATCTCTTGCCTCTATGTTTTTCCACAAGTGGTTCCCCACATTTGAAATATACTCCATCTTCCTGAATCAAATCTTTAATTTTCTTCAAAGCACAGTTCAAGTAATATCTCCTGTATGAGGCCTTTCCTAATCCCTTCAAATGTTAATACCTCTCTCCTTCAAATTACTGGAAATTGGGTGGTGTACTGGAGTAAACTTGGAGTCAGGAAGACCTGAGTTCCACTTCTCCTTCAGACATGTAACTAGTTATGTGACCCTGGGCAAGTCATTTAGTTTCTCTCAACCTCAGCTTCTTCATCAACAAAAAGGGGTTAATAATGGTACTTACCTCATAAGTTTGCTGTGAGGATCAATGGAGATCATAAGAAGCATTCTGTAAAACTTAAAGTGCTATACAAAGTTCAGCAATTACTGTTCACCTGTGTACATGTTGTATCCCTGCCCCTTCAGCACCAACTAGAAGGCAAGCTCCTTGAGGGTAGGGATTATTTCATTTTCCTCACCCACTCACCCCATAAATACAATCTCTTGGCAAGTCTTATAGTTTCTACCTTCATATTTTTACATGTCCCCTTCTTTTTACTTACACAGCCTATTACAGGCTCTCATTACCTCTTGCATGGACTATTGCAACAACTTTCTATTGATTTCTCTACCTCAAGTCTTTTCCTGTTACATCCTTCATTTGACTGCCCAATTCTAATGCCATGTCAAACATTTAATAAACTCCAGGGGCTTCTTATCATCTCTAGGATCAAATATAACATCCTCTGTTTGGCTCTTAAAACCCTTTACAACCTGGCCCCTTCCTACCTTTCCAGTTTTCTTATACTTTATATCCCTCCCCTAATCCAGTGACACTGACCTCCTTGCTTTTCCTCATACATGACACTGTCTCCTGATTGTGCCTTTTCATTGGCTAACCCCCATACCTTGAATGGTCTCTCTCTTCACCTCTACCTCTTGGATTTGCTGTCTTCGTTCAAGATTTAGTTCAAATCCAACCTTCTCTAAGAGTTCTTTCCCTTCCCTCTGTGTCTCCCTCCACCCCATGGCTCATATCTTCCCTCTGAGATTGCTTTCTTTTTACACTGTATATCTGTTATCTCTCTCTCTCTCTCTCTTTCTCTCTCTTTCACACACACACACACACACAGTTGTTTGCATGGTGTATCCACCATTAAACTGTGACCTCCTTAAGGGAAAAATATGTATGAAATTGAAGCAATTCCCCACATGGAAGAGACTGAGGAACTTGCTTCTGGGAGAGGTGTGATAACATGTAATAGAAGTACCTTGGAGAGATCTGGAACACATGTATACATTCTGTAGGTGATTTTGGTCTGCTAATCACATAGTGAATAGCAACCTATTTGATTGGTTATAATTATGAGGACAGAACTGAGGAGTTATTCAAAAGGCACTCATCGGCCCCCTCCTCTCTTGGTTCTGTCCTTCTTTTGGCTTGTCTTCTGGTCTGACGGCATTCTAGTGAGACAATGCTGTGAACTTTCCCTTTTTAATGATGTGGCCTAAAGAATACAGGAGTTAGTTATTTGTATCAACGTTCTTTCATTTTAGGAGAAGGAAAAGACTATAACTGTGAATTTCAGAAGCTCAGGAGAATAACCAATGTCCAGAAGTCTAATCCATGCTGGATTTTATAAAAAGCTCAGCTCTGATCCCATGAGAAATAAGGAGAATGAGTAGCAATGCTGCTCCTGGATGTTAACTTCGTAAGATCAGTGCCATGTATAAACTGTGTTATGTCTAATCACCCTCTTCCCAGAGATCAACACAGAATAGAGCAGAATGTGCCCCAAGGTATTGAGTGGGAATATTGGTATTTCTGTACATTATGTATCTTTCAAGTAAATATCCAACTGTAAAAGCTAATTGATGTTAGTTGGTTAAACGAAACTCTTCTAGCAAATGATGGCTAAAAGTGAAGGAACATACTTTGAGTAAAGGCTTGAGTCAAAAGCATTAGAGAAGAAACATCTCAACCTCTCAGGGATATCTCCAGAATCTTGAGAACAAGATACAGCTAGGCTAGCTCTAGGAGAGCCAAGTCAAAGATATTCAATGCAATTGTATCCCCTGCACTTAGCAGTGTGTCTGACACAAAGTAAATGTTGGATAAATTCTTTTTGACTTGTTTTTGTAACTCCAGAGCCTCATAGTATACTCTAAATACAGCAGACATTTTAAGTTTCCCAAAATGAAATAAATTAGATTTCACATCCTTGTCCCAATGTACTTTTTCAAACTTATTTCCTATTGCTATTCCTATAAGCAACCAACCTCCCCTGCAGGTCAAATTGGCCTGCTCATCCAGAGTAGCCTTGCTCATTTCTATCTTTGCTAATGGGATTCCCCTCACTTAAATGGTGCCCTCAATTACTATCCAAATCCTATCAATTACTATCCAAATCTTATCTAACCTACAAAAACCAGATAAAATCCCACTTCCTTTCTTCAGGCCTCTTCTGATTATTTTAGCCACAATTAATTTTCTTGCCTTAAGCTCTCATAGCAAATACTGTTCGTACCATTCACTTGGTACTTATAACAGATTCCCTACATTAAAGTCCTCCAATGTCTCATCATTGTATAAAGATGATCCTGGAACCTCTTTTGGGGGGGGGTCGGGGATGGCAATTGGGGTTAAGTGACTTGCCGAAGGTCACACAGCTAGTTTTTGTGTTAAGTGTCTGAGGCTGAATTTGAATTCAGGTGCTCCTGACTCCAGGGCCGGTGCTCTATTCATTGCGCCACCTAGCCACCCCACTGGTGGCTTTTTAAAGTTTTACTAAGGGATGCCTTTTTTTATACTTCATCATTTTGCAATATTCCCTTCCCCCCAAATTATTTCTTCAAATATATATGTGACCACATCATTCCCCTACTCAAGCAACTCCAGCAGTTTTTCATTGCCTCTAGGATCAAATATAAACTCCACAGATTAGGTGTAATTTTTTCCAAACAAAGAGCCATCTTCCTTCTCTCTGAAGCCACTCCAAAACTTCATATGGGAAAGACCAAAACAAGACAAAAAACAACACCAAAATTCCTGATACAAAAATGTATGGTCAAGCGAAATAAATTCCCCAACTGACTATCTCCTGAAAATGTCTCAGGCTATATTCTGAGTCCATCACCTCCCTATTAGGAGATAGGTAGACAGTTTCATAATGAATTCTTGGGAATCATGGTTATTTATTATATTGATCAGAGCTCCTAAAATTTTCAAAGTTGATTGTTTTTTACAATATTGCTGTTGTTGTATAAATTGTTCTGGTTCTACTCACTTTATCAGTTTTTATCAGTTCATACAAGTCTTTCCAGATTTTTCTGAAACCAACTGCTTCATCATTTCTGATAGCATAATAGTATTCCATTCACATTCATATACTATACTTTATTCATCAATTCCCCAATTAAGGAATTAAGGGAATTGTCCCTCAAGTTTATAATTCTTTGCCACTATGAACATAATTGCTATGAATATTTTGGTATATGCATGTCCTTTTTCCTCTTTCTTTGATTTCTTTGGAATACAGACCTAGTAGCAGTATCACTGGACCAAAGGGCATGCACAGTTCAGTAGGTTTGGGGACATAATTGCAAACTGCTTTCCAGAATGGCTAGCCCAGTTCACAGCTCTATCACCAGTGCATAATATACCTGTTTTCTCAGAGCCCTTCTAGCACTTGTCTTTTTTTGTCAGCTTTGCCACTCAAATGGGTAGCAGTCATATCTTGAAAGTTATTTTAATTTGCATCTCTCAGTAATTTAGAGCATCTTTCATACGGCTATTGGTAGTCTGGATTTTTTTCCTTTGAAAACTATGTTCATAATTTCTTACCTCTAACAATTGAGGGATAGTGACTCTTATTCTTTTGTTTTTTTGCTTTTTGGAGTGGGGAAGGTAGGGAAATTGGAGTTAAGTGACTTGTCCAAGGTCACACAGCTAGGTGTTTGTTGTTGTTGTTCAGTGTCTGAGGCCGAATTTGAACTCAGGCCCTTCTGACTCCAGGACTGATGCTCTATTCACTGCACCACCTAGCCACCCCAATGACTCTTATTCTTAAAAATCTGAATCAGTTCCCTATAAATCTTAAACATGAGAATCTTTTCAGAGAAATTTGCTACAAAGATTTTTGTCCATTTATCAGCTTTTCTTCTAATTTTAGTTTCATTGGTTTTGTCTGTGCAAAAACTTTAATTTTATGTTATCAAAATTGTTCATTTTTACCTTCTGTGACCCTATCTTTTGTTTGGTCATGAACTCTTCCCCTATCCATAGATCTGAATGGTATTTCCTTCCTTGCTGTTCTAAATTAAGATATCCCTTATGTCTAAGTCCTGTACCCATTTTGAGATTATCTAGGTATATGGTGTGAGATATTGCTCTATGCCTAACTTCTACCAAAACTGCTTTCCAGTTTTCCCAATGTCTTTTTTTTCTAATGGTATTTACCCATCTTGCTGATGACATCTGTGAGTTTATTTTATCCCCTGCATCTTAACCAAGGTTGTTAACTGTTTCAATTAGTTTTTAACTGACTCTGTAGTTCTCTAAGTAAATTATCATATCTGCAAAAGACAATTTTATTTCTATTTGCCTATGTTTATTCCCTCAATTTCTTTTTTCTAGTTTCACTCCTACAGTTATTACTTCTAGCACTATACTGAATAGTAGTGTTGATAATGAATATACACTTTTTATGCTCAGTTTTACAGGAAAGGCCTCTAGTTTATGACTATTACAGATCATGCACATTCTTGGTTTGAGATAGATACTACTTATTTTAAGGAAAACTATTTCCATGTTTTCTACTGTGTGTGTATGCTTTTTTTTTTTTTAACAAGAATGGCTATTGCATCTTATTAAGTGCTTTTCCTGCATCTAGAGATGAAAGCATCTGACCTTTTTATTACTCTCTTACTGATATGATCTACTATATTTTTAATTTTCTGAATATTTAACAAACTCTGCATCCTTGGTATCAAGCCAACCTGGTAATAACAAATAACCTTCGTGTTATACTGCTGTAATCACTTTGTTAATATTTTCTTTAAAATATATGAATTAATATCCATCAAGAAACTGCTGTATAGTTTCCTTTCTCTGTTTTGACTGTTTGGTTTAAACCATACTTCATTGAAGAAATTTGGTAAGACCCCTTATTTTCTTCCTTTTTCAGTTCATACAATATTGGAGTTGATTGTCCTTTAAATACTTCATAGAATTCACTTGTATGTCTATCTGATCCTGCCTTTATTTTTCCTTTGGCAGTTTATTTATTGTTTGTTCAATTTGTTTTTCTAAGACTGAGGCAAGCCTTTTTTTTTTTTGAGAGGAAAAGGTAGGGCAATAAATGTTAAGTGACTGGCCCAAAGTCACATGGCTAATTTTTGTGTTAAGTGTCTGAGGCCAGATTTGAACTCAGGTCCTCTGGATTCCAGGGCCAGTGCTCTATTCACACCTAACCACCTAACCACCCCTCAAGGCAGATCTTCTATTTCTTGTTCTTTTAATCTAGACATTTTAGCATTGTAAATATTCTTCTGTTTTATTTAATTTTCAGTTTTATTTGCATATAATTAGGCAAAATATAGTTCCTAATAATTTATTTTATTTCTTCTTCATTTGTTATGAATTTACTATTTTATTTTCAACACTGGTTTGGTTTTCTTTTTCTAAAAATATATTTTAACATTTTTTGCTCTCTATCCCCAAAAGAAAATCAGTTCCAAGTTTTACTTATTAATTTGATGGGTTTTTTCTTTCAATTTTGTTCTTCTTTGATTTTCAGAATTTCTATTTTGGTATCTAATTGGGGGAGGGTTCATTTGTTGGCTTTCCAGATTTGGTCTGGTTTTTTTCGTTGCATTCTCAATTCATGGATCTGTTCAAATCCTGTGTTAGTATTTCAAAAGTTTCAAAATTTCTACTCAGCTCTAGTCTTTTAATCATGACTGCTTAGAAATCTTCTATTTCATTAAAGATCCATTTCCTCCCCTATAGGATTATACTCAGTTTTTCTGGGAAAGTTATTCTTAGATATAAGCCTTTATCCTTTGCCTTCTGGGATATCATGTTCCAAGCTCTCCACTTGTTTATAATAGTGGCTGATACAGCATGTGTAATACTCATGTAACTCATTCATACTTGAATTCTTCCTTTCTGACTGAAGAATTTTTCCTTTCCCCTGGAAGCTCTGGATGTTGACCATGATGTTCCTGGGAGTTTTCATCTTGGGGTTTCTTTTAGCAGGTGACACAGTAGATTCTCTATCTTTTGATTCTAAAAGATGTGGACAATTTTCTGATTTCTTAAAATATAACTAGGTCATTTTTTCTGGTCATGGCTTTTTTTCTTTTTTAAAAATTTATTTATTTTTAGTTTTAAATATTCATTTCCACAAGATTTTGAGTTACAAATTTTCTCCCCATCTTTCCCCTACCTCCCACCCCAGAATACTCCTTCACCCAGTCTGGTCTCCCTTATATCCTCTCCAATCCCCTCTCCCACCAACTTTCTAGTAGGACAAGATGGATTTCTATACCCCAGTACCTGTATATCTTATTTCCCAGTTGGATGGAAAAAATAATTTTTTAACATCTTTTTTAAACTTTGATTTCCAGATTTTTTATCTTCTTCCCTTCTCACCCACGACAAGCAATTCAATATAGGTTGTACGTGTGTAGTTATGCAAAACGTTTCCATAGCAGTTATATTGTGAAAGACTATATTTCCCTCCATCCTATCCCATCCCCCACTTACTCTATTTTCTACTTTGACCCTGTCACTTTTCAAAAATATGTGCTTCTCCCTTTGACCCAGTAATACCACTTTTGGGGTTGTATCCCAAAGAGATCACAGAAGTGGGAAAGGGTCCCATATGTACAAAAGTATTTATTGCAGCTCTCTTTGTGGTGGCAAAAAACTGGAAATTTAAGGGATGCCCATCAAT
>JAQQSW010021548.1:0-10638 GCA_028646575.1 Pseudocheirus occidentalis
ATTGCTGTTTTGGGGTTGGGGTAGGGGAAAGATGGGGAGAAAATTTGTAATTCAAAAATCTCATGAAAATGAATGATGTAAACAAGAAACAAATAAAATCTATTACATAAAAAAGAAAAAAAAGAATAGAGCCGAAGTCAACACACACACACAAAATTTATTACCCTCATTTTACATATGAGGGCAGATAGAAGTTGTGTGACTTGTTCAAAGTCATATAGCTAGTTAGTGTCTGAGATGGGATTTGAACTCAGGTCTTCCTGATTCCAGGTCCAGCATTCTATGTAATATGCCATGTAGTTAGCTAATAAATGCCTACCTACCTACTAAGAACGTACTGTGTTATGAAGCACTGTACTAAGTGTTGGGCATACAAAAAAATGCAAAAAAAATTCCTGCCCTTAAGGAGCTTATATTCTAATAGAGGAGATTTATCACCTCACACTGCCACAACTGTAGTTCAGGCTCTCATCTCCTCTTGGCTGGACCTTCTAATGAGTCTCAATGACTTAAGTATCTCCCAGCTCCAATCCATCCTCCATTCAGTTAACAAAATGATTATTCTAAAGCCTGTGGCCTGTAATAAGTTCACATTGTAATGGAGAAAAACATATATAATTCTATACGTACTGGATATATATGATATAAATGGAAAATAATCTCTAAGGGAAAGTACCAGCAATAGGAGTGACCAGAAATTTCTCTTGCAAAAGGTGGGATTTAAGCTGAGCACTGGAGAAAGCCAGGGAAGTCAGAAGGCATACATACATGTTGGGGCATGAAAATGGGGTGAATAGAGCATTTCAGGCACAGGAGTCAGCCAGTGCCAAGGTAGGAAGTCAAGAGTTAGAATGTCATGTAGTTGAATTGTAGAACGGGTGGAGATCAGTAAGTATAGAAAGACTGAAAAGGTTGTAAAGAGCTTTAAATGACAGAGGATTTATGTATGATCCTAGAGTTATTACGGAGCCTCTAGAGTTCATTGAAATGGTCAGACTTGACTTTTAACTTACTTGGTAATTGAGTGGTGAATGGAATTGTAGTGGGGAGACATTTGAGTCAGGAAGACCAGTTAGAAGACTATTGCAGTAGTCAGGAAAGGGGTGATGAAGGCCTGAACAGAGTGGTTACTATGGGAGTGGAGAGAAGGGTTCATATATCATAGATGTGAAATGAGAAATAATAAGATTTGGCAGTGGCTTGGATATGTGAATTGATTGGGAGTGTGGAGTTAATTATGACATCAAACTCACAAGCCTAGGTGATTTAGAGGATGGTGGCACAGTAAAAGAAGAGTTCAGAAGGGATTAAGTGTTTTTGTTTTTTCTGGAGAGAGGGTAGTGGGAATGGAAATAACTCTTTTGGACATGTTGTAGTTTTGGTGTCTATGGAACTGAAAGCTAGGTGGAGGTATCTAGTTGGTGACGCCCAGGAGAGAGGTTAGGACTGGATATATACATCTGGAAGTAATCTACGTAAAGATAAAAATTGAATTGACAGGATCTAATGGGATTACTGAGAAAGTGAAGAGAGGAATAAAGAGGGCCCAGAAGGAAGCCCAGGGTTACTTCCTTCCATACAAAACAGAGAGGACATGAATCATCATCATGGATGATGAGGCAGCAAAGTTGACTAAGAAGGGACAGCCAGGTGGGATGTTAGAGCATAAAGTTATCTGGTGCCACTTCTCAACAAACAAAATTAAAACCCACACTACTCATCCCATATATTCTGGGTTAATAGTCATCTTTATCTTTGAAGTTATTTTTATTAGTTCCATAGAGATCCCACCACTTAAGTATGGCCCAACCCCTGACATGTCTATATGTGTTTCTGAAGTAAGCACAGAGATTTGACATACTAAGATTTCAAATCCCTAGAGGATTCATAGATGGTGTGCATGACTTCTTTTTACATCATGAGTAATAGGAGTTGGGTGTAGGAAGAGCCTTCACAAGCACTGGGAGGAGGGTATGTCTGATTCTACCTCTAAGCCACGTAAATTTGTAGATTACTTCCTTCTAAATTGGTATATGAGCTTGGTTAGGAAAGCAGATTCACCTTATGCTTGAAAACATTCCTCAAGCAGCAATCCACAATCCTCTTACCTGTCCATAATCCACAAACCCGTCGATAACTTCATTGCCGCTTGCTCCCTTACCCAGGTGTAGTGCCAATGCAACATTCACAGAAACTATGAATATTCCAGCACAATTCTGAATTGCAAAACATAACAAACTCTCCATATAGAAGACAGAAACAAAACATTTACTCAGACACCAGAAAACCAAATGCCAACACCAGAAAGTCAAATCCACCATAGTAACAAAGAAATCAATACACCATGACACAGCAGGGAGCCATATCATCCTTTAACCTCCCCACACTCACAAGCCTAGCTATCTGCTTGCTTGCCATCCTCTTTCTCCTACTATCTGACTCCCAGCTTCCTGTTGGCTCTGCTCCACCCTTCAGCATACTCCTCCCACCACAGGCTCCAGGTGATTACATTTAGTCTATTAGGGGGAAGGAAAGATCTTCAAATTCCCTTAGGTCTACTAACGGGCAAGGAAGATTTTCAAATTCATATTGCCATCACACCAGGTGACCTTGCCACCCTAGCACCTGTGGGCTGGCAGTGGAAACTGTTATGTCCTGCACTAGGCTTAGACCTCAGGGCTCAGAGGTTTGGCTGGGGCTCTTAGTTTCCAACCCAGCCAGAAAACTTTCAGTTCCATCCTGTAGCTTTGGCACAAAGCCAAAGGGGGCAAGGAAGCCTGAGAGGTACAGGAGGCACCAGAGGAGCCCCTATCCTATTCTCTCCCCACACCCTTTGACCCATTGCCCTAGAGTCCTGATCAATGTAGCTTGTTCAGAGCTTTGTGGTCACTTCCCTGCCTCCTTCAAGACATCCTTTGGAGGTGTGTACCAGATGATCCTTACAACCATTGGAAAGCTCTATACTAGGGGCTTGTTTTCTTTAAAGAATTAGTTCCAAATCTTATAACCTAACACATAGTCATGTAAGCTGTATGAAAATAGCCTTTACTTTCAGATTCTTCCATAAACCTCTCCCGCTGCCATGTCTTTTTAAGTTGGCCAGAGAAAACAAGATTAGGAAAAAATTCTTTCATACCCTAGAAAAGGAAACCAGTTCTGTGGAATTGGATATTAACCCTTTATATATTTATCTGTTTTGCCCTTTCTATAAATAATGACATTCCCCCTCCCCCTTTTGTCACATGTAACATAGACTTTTTCTTCTCTTTGAAATCCTTTCTGATCCCAAAATGGTAAAACTTATGCTTGTATTGTGGTTCTCTTTATTATTAGTCTCAGTAACAGGCTTTCTATTCTTTTGAGTTTTTTTTTCTCCAAAAGACACATGGCACATGAAACAATTCTTTTTTTTTTTTTAAATCAACCTATAAGGAATGTTTTTTTAAACAAAAAAAAGAAAGTGACTGGCATAAAATATTTAAACTATACATCAATATCTAGAAAGACCAACTAGAAATGTAGTTGAGAGACGTAACATCATTATGATACATTCCCTGTACCTAGTTTGAAAATGAGTCCAAAAATAAAAAATATACAAAAATACAACCCCCACCCCAAATTTTTTGACTGGACAGTCTTCCAGATGATACAAAGGCTCTAAATGATAAGCACTGAACAATTTCTCTAGCTATCTGGAGCTGAAATGGGTGAATTGATAACAGGAATATCACTTGACTCTCATTGTGAACATTCCTAATGATTTCAATTAAAGTCTTCAGCAGTCTGTCATGCCCAAGGGTCATATTAAAATTCAAGTTTATAAAGCAGATAGATAGTCTGATATTGGCATGGAATTCCTAGAGTACTCTTGGCGTTAAAGCTCTCGATTCTAGGCCATAGCTTTTCAAATTGACATCTTACCCTTGGTGGGCATTATATTATCTCAACTGATCTTCTCAGATTGTCAATCTTACTCTTGGTGTGCATTTCCTTCTTGGCAATCTCATACTTTTTCCTCAAAATTTGTATGTGTACATATATATGCATTTTAGTATACACATATGTACCTCTATGTATACATATACATATATTTATTAGACCTAGGAATGCATAATTTCTCCCACATTTAGCTTATAATTGTAAATGTCCAGATGTTTCTAAGTGTGGGGGTTGCCTGATGACTTTAATGCTTCTGAAACTCAAGATGGCTGAGTTCATAAACCTGATCAATGTGTCATTTAATGTGTCTCTAATTCTGAATAACCAATGAAGTGCATTTCTCATAAGCAGAGCTAGTCTGGTGACATTTGGCCTGGCCTGGTGCCAGTGGAAACTACTGTTACCTGGGAACCTAGAACTCCCCATTACAGATTTCTTCTCCCAGGCCCGGTGGAGGGGTGGAGGGCTGAGCTAAATGTGCACACCTGGAGATTTTGTGAGGTGGACTAGCAGCTGTGCATAGAAGATTACTGAGATCCAGCGATCCAAAGTTCTGCCCCAAACTATTAGTCACCAAAACAACGGAGTGTTCATATCAGTATTCAGCAGATGTGTATGGGATCTGAAAGAAATAGGGTGAATAGAATATAATCATTGTCAATTGTATCATTCCTTGTACCTTTTACTTTACAACATAGTCTTTTGAGACCGAAGGTGACTGTGAAATCTTTAATTTTTGACTCAGTTTTCTTAAAACAAAAATCAAACCAAATGCTTCTTTGTACCCCTATTTCCGTCCTACCTCAGACTTCTGCCTGATTTAAATACTCCTCTTATGTGTGAATAAAGATTTAAGGGGATAAAGTTGAAATTTTACTCAGTATTTCAAATATGCATGAGATATTTCTTTTGTCACTTTATTTCCCTAATATATTCATTTGTGGTTACTCACCTTCTCCTCAGGGATCTCCAGGGAACCCCAAATCTGGCTATCTTATGAACTGGAACATGAACCCAACGCAGCCCCAGTAAATTACATCTCAAGTGTTTACTGGCAAATTAGCCCCTCTTGGGCATGAGAGAATGTTTCAGGCTTGAAGTGCCCACATTTTAGACAGTTATTCATATATCAAACATCCCATAATCCTGATTAGGATGTGATGGACTACAGTGGTCTGGGAAGAGGGAAGTTTTGTCTGTTCACTGTGTCTAACAATGCTGAAATGTTTTTTTCCCTGTCCATTCACTTAAACAATGTGCCCTTCTGTACCTCATAAGCACTTAATTTATTCCAACTCTTTGGCCTGACCTGTAATCCCCCTCTCCTTACCCATCTGACCCATCTGTGTTTCATTTCCCACTCATCGGCATCCAAAGAGCTAGGCCCAGGCCCTGTTTGGAACCATTAGACAAAGATTGGCACTGTTCCCTCTTCCTGCACCGCATCCTCTGCTGAAAAAAATGGCCATCAGATCAGAGAACAGAGCCTGCTTTGTCCCCGGCAACCAAGATCTGGAAGTACTTTCAATCATTTGCACTCTATACCCACTCAAACGCATTAATGTGATCAACGTTGGGCCTGTTGTGGGCATTTTTTTCCCCCAGCAAATAGCTTGCTAACATTCCAGGCATGTACTTCCCTGAAAACAAGACTGAGACACAGGGCCCTGAATATTCAATTGGAAAATCACCAAGAGCGAGAGCTTAGCTTGGCACGGCTGGTGTTGATTCTTAATAAGTGACTTCCTAAAGCTGAGGCATGGGGCTTACAGCTTCAATGACTTGTTTGAAAAATATTTTGTAGGTGCCTCATACCACTTTATTTCCTGTGGTATGCGTCATATTGTGAGCTATTCTGAGCCAGCCTGGTTAAGCACACTAACATTTTTTTTCCCCTAGATTGTGGTGTTTAACTAAAAATGTGCTTATACAAGATGAGCTCATAGCTCTGAGTGCTGATGTAGTTTTAACTGCTTGGATACCAATAGCCATGGATTGCAAATGTGCTGAAAGGGGGGAAACATATCTCACATCGTCTAAAATGATTCCATGGGCGGTCAAGGTGGCAGGTAGTTCTTTGGGGGGTGAGCCTTGGGGTGGGAAAGTTTCAAGATTTCAGCACAATAAATACCTTTCATTTTCATTAAAAGGACTGCCTGTTCCTAGCATACTAAAGTCAAGGTACAGAAGACATCTGGAACACTTGAATAAAATTAACCCTTCTCACTGCTTGAGGTAAGGAATACGACTTACCAGGGAACAGGATTGGTGGCAATCATGAGAGAAACCAGTTGCATGCATTGAACTACACTTTAAAAAATGAATCAGTTCTTTTGACACTAAAACAAATTGGCTAGAGATAATAGGTTGTTATGATAATCAAAAGAGCTAAGGCTGATGAAATTCTCTAATAAATAGTGGATATAGTCTTAAACTTGGAATGATTAAGATCTATTTTTAGAATGCTTAACTCAAGTACCTCCTTCTTCAAATGATATTCTCTGATTTTTCAAGTTGTTAGTACTAGGTTCCATTCCACCTTCAACCAAAATCACCATGTGTATATTGGGTGTACTGGAAGGAAGGAAACAAATATTTATTATTCAGTGTCAGTCAGTAAACATTCACGACACACCTACTGTGAACCAGACACTATGCCAAGTAGGCTAAGCACCTACTCTATACTTCAAATGTTGAGTTAAGCGCTATTATTTCCTTGTTTTTACAAATGAGGAAACTAAGGCTGACAGAAGTTAAATGATTTGCCCAGGATTACACATAGGAAGTGTTTCAGCCTAGATTTGAACTCAAGTTGGTTTTTTTTTTATTATAGGCTCAGTGCTCTATCTACTGTAACCCCAAAGTGCCTCTCTCTCTATTTTTATTTACTTATCTGTGCATATGTTATTTCCCCATACCCACAGAATATCAGCTCTATTAGGGCAAGTATTGCTTTATTATCATCATCATTATTAGTATTATTTTTACATATCCTCAACAATTACTACATAGTACGTAGCTTAATAAAATCTTGTTTGAATTGAATTAAACTAATCACATCCCTGACATTTATTTGCCATGAGAGCATAGCAAGTCATATTTCACTCTTCTTTGTCTCTGTTTTCCCATGTATAAAATAGGGATTTTCATAACTGTAGCACCTGCTTCACAGATTTGCTGTGATGTTTAAGCAAAATAATGTATGTGTCTTACTCTGTAAACTTTCAAATACTTAGCAAAGTGCGTAAGACATGAATCCAGCTTCAGACAAACTTTTAAGTTTGTAAACTTTAAAGAACTACATAAATGCCAGCTAATAATAATTAATAATAATAAAAAATTCTGATTATATTATCATCATCTTCTTCTTTTCTGTTTTTATGAAGTTCAGAAAGAAACAATCTAAGGACAAGTCACTCTCCTGCCATGGGCTATTTGTATAAGTAGATAAAACAATACATTCTTGTAATTTAATAGGCGTTATTCCATGTGAGCTTATGTTCTGTAGACCCCCAGAAAATGTCTCCAGGACAATGCTGGTAGTACTGTGACTACCAGGATAATGTGTACTAAGTCCTGTTCCCACATGTTTTAAATTTCATTCTTTAGATCTATGTAGTTTGAATGCTTTCCATTTCATGGAGTATAGCAATTAAATCTATTCTGTATTTAAAATGTCATTCTTAAATTTTTATGGAAAAAAAATGTTATGTCCAAGAGGTTGTGGGCAACTTTGGTCTGTAATGTGATACTCTCTAGTTCTAGGACAGTTCATTTGCTGAATTCTCTGGGATATTTGGTGGGAATGTATTTATAGTATTCAAATGTATCATCATTGACTTTACAGAAGATAGCCAGCTTCTGGTATATAATTCTAGTAATGTGATCAAGTCTTTTAGGTATTCAATAGAGGCTAACATTTTGTAACCTACAGGGACATGTTGTACAGTTTCTATCACTTTATCAAATGATAAATATGATCCTTAAATCTGGGACCCTTCAGAAGAATCATGTATTTTCTGGGGTCAGTGGCCTGATCCTGAATCCCTATTAACCCTGTTCCCCTTTCTAGAAGCAGCTCTACCTGATTTGTAGATGTTAGCCATTTTTTTCAGATGCTTTTTTTGGTCAATATATTGTTTGCTAGTACCTTTTCATTCTGTTCTTCATTAGCTTCATCCAGAGATAAATCATTATGAGTTATGGCAACATATTCTGTATCATATACCTTTAATCAACCTTTATTGTTGCTTTATAGAATGAGGTCTGTATGACCTAAAAATATTTCTAAAATACTTGATGCAACTGCTGCTGCTGCTGCTGCCACTACTGGTACTGCTACTATTGCTACTACTACTACCACTACCACTACTACTACTACTACTACTACTACTACTACTACTACTACTACTACTACTACTGCTACTGCTACTGCTACTATTGCTGCTGCTGCTGCTGCTACTACTACTACTACTACTACTGCTACTACTTCTGCTACTACTACTACTACTACTACTACTACTACTACTGCTACTACTGCTGCTGCTGCTGCTGCTGCTACTATTACTACTACTGCTACTACTACTATGAACCAATAGGATATAACAATAGCTGGCATTTATCTCGTTCTTTAAGGTTTACATATGTTAAAAAGCCCTTTATGTATGTTATCTCATTTGATCCACACGGAAATAGATGTTAATATTGCCTCTGTTTTGCAGATGAAGAAACATAGGCTGAGGGACATTATATGATTTGCCCTGGATTGCAGCAGTTGGGAAGTACATAGACAAGGTTTTGAACTCAGGTCTTCCTAACTCCAAGTCCGACACTCTATCCATTATACCACCTATGAATAGAGCAGTACTTCTTAAACTTTGGGTCACAAGCTAGTATTTAAGAAGTACTGAAGGGCTTGTGAGAGGGAAAAGTTTAAGAAGCCCTGGGATAGAGGACTGTCTTTAGAGTTAGGAATTCTGTCTTTGAAACAAAACAGCTGAACGGCCTTAGACAAATAATCTCTTCTTGCTTCAACTAACTCAATAAGACAAATTTTCCACTTATATATAAATTACTGATTTGAATTGGTGGAGGGAATTTCCACCCTGAGGTTCCCATACTTAAAACATCTTAGGTCCAAAGAATAGCAAGATATTATTTCCATATAGATATAAGGGTTTTTATAGCTTAGTGTAGTGAAAAGAGCACTGGATAGGGAGTCAGTAAGACCTTAGTTTAAATCCTGCCTCAGACTATTACTTAACTATGTAATTTTGGGCAAATTAATAGATTTCTCTGAGGCTTATCTGTAAAAAAAAAAAAGAGTATAACACCTACTTCACAGGATGGGGGTAAGAAACAAATGTTATAAAATTTAAAGTGCTAGTAAATGTTATATTATTATTATTATTATTATTATTATTAATTATATAGTCTTATTGACCTGTTTGGAGGGCATCTGTTTAGCATAGTAACCCAGCTGTTCATTGGTTTTGCAATACACAAAACATCATGACAGAGAGTGAGTATGAGGCCTACAAAATGAGGAGTCTGGCTTAAATTATTTCTGAGGTCCCAGCCAGCTCCAGTCTTTTGTGATTTGTGGATACTCAATAAATATCATATATTTTGTCTTGCCTTCCCTTCCTCTGTTCCCTTCCCTTCCACATTGTAGACAGTTTCTAGCACAGGCCATGCATCCGATGGGTATTCTGTAGTTATTAAGTGATGAGACAGTGTGTATACCACTGTAGGATGACTTGTGTTTCTACAATGGAACCTTTGATGATAAAGAAGAGAGGGATTGATACCCTGGGTGCTGTCTGAGCTGTGTCTGTCTCTTGGGTTAAATCATTTTCCATGGTGCCAGGAGCAGCTGTGGCAGGATTGCTCTGCCTATCTGTGACTTAGGGACCCCACCCTGAATGGGGTCACCACATGGGGAGAAGCAGCAACTATTGATTTATAGAGACAGAGAAACTAGGGAGGAACCCACAAGTCATCTAAACCAACCTTAATGTGAAGCATGTATCTCCTCTTGTAATATCTCCAATGTGTGGTTCTTTAGCCTTGCAGAACTTTCAGGAGGGAGAGAACAAACATCCCAGCCCACTTTCAGAAAGCTTTAAGTATTACTAAGTTTTCCCTTATATTATGTCAAATGTGTTTCTCAGACCTTTGGGATGGCCAATAAACATGAATAAAGTTGAACTAGTCTTGTATTGGCAGGATCATACATTCAAGAACTGGAAGTGACCTCCGAAGATACCTTTGTAGCAATTCCAAAATTTGTTCTTCATTGTTGAGAAATTTGTTGGGATTCTATAGGGGTATCCATGTAGAGTCAGAATAGGGTGCCAGAAAGATCTGAATTCAAAACCTTCTTGAGGGGGGCGGAGCCAAGATGGCGGTGTAGAAGCAGCAAAGCACCGCAGCTCCCACACAAACACGCTAAAAAACTCGTAAAACGGGACTCCAAACAGATTTTCAAGCTCCAAAACTCTCCAAAAGACAGAAAGTACATCTGTTGCTACAGGCAGCTCAGCAGGTGGGGCTCTTCACAGCAGTCTGGGAGCCGTGGCCAAAACCCCAGCTGGGTCAGGCCCTGGAGCATTGGGCGGGGAGCTGTATCTATAGAAGAGCTGATCAGCTGCACTGGAGGCACAGTTACCACATTTATCAGGTCAGAAGAAAAAAAGG
>JAQQSW010021549.1:0-10638 GCA_028646575.1 Pseudocheirus occidentalis
TTGTAAATTGGGAAAGAATATTTACAACCAGTATCGATGATCAAGGCCTCATTTCTAAAATATACAGGGAATTAAATAAAATTAATAAGAATACAAGTCATTCCCCAATTGCTAAATGGTCAAAGAACACGAACAGGCAATTTTCAGAGGTAGAAATTAAAGATATCTATAAGCATATGGAAAAATGCTCTTAATCAGTAATGATTCAAGAAATGCAAATCAAAACAACTCTGAGGTACCACATCTCACCGGTCAATTTGTCTAAGATGACAAAACAGGAAAATAACACGTGCTGGAGAGGATGTAGAAAAATTGGAACTCTAATGCATTGTTGCTGGAGCTGTGAACTGATACAACCATTCTGGAGGGCAATCTGGAACTATGCCCAAAGGGCTAATACCACTTTTGTGGTTGTATCCCAAAGAGATCATAGAAGTGGGAAAAGGACCCATATGTACAATATGCAGCTGTCTTTGTGATGGCAAAAACCATAAATTTAGGGGATTCCCATCAATTGGGGAATGGCTGAACAAGTTGTGGTATATGAATGTAATGGAATGCTCTTGTGCTATAAGAAATAGGAAGGAGATGGTCTTCATAATTTGCTGGTGTGGCTTATACAAATTGATGCCAAGTGAAAAGAGCAGAACCAGGAAAAATTTATACACAGTCAGAGACACATCATATGTGTGACTACCAACCTTGATAAACTTGACTCTTCTCAGCAACACACAGTTAATAGACAACTCTACAATCTCAGAATGGAAGGAGATATCTACATTCAGAGAAAGATTTCAAAAGACCAGAGTTTAAATGGGAACTGAAGGATTACATGCTATCATTGTTTTCTATGTTGGTTTTTTTTCTTTTTTTCCCCATTGTTCACTCCAATGCTTCTATACCAACAGACTACTGTACAATGTGAAAGTGTTTGCAGATCCTATACATGATTGTACATCACCATGGTGGGGGGGAGGGGAGAAGGGAGGGGAGAAAATCTGAAACTCAAGTGATTCTGGAACTGAATCTTGTAAACTAAAAGTAAATAAACAAGTCAATTAAAAAAAAGACATATGGGAACCAGAAGGCAAATTGAAAAGGAAAAAAAAATTGTCCTCCTGAAAAAAACATCCTCAAGGAAAACTCCCTGTAACACGATAGCCAAAATCCAGTGTTTCCAGGTTAAAGAAAAAAACATACTGTGAGTATCTGAAAAAAAACAAAAAAAAACATTCAGGTACCGAGGAGTCACAGTAAGGATTTCACAAAATTCAGCAGCTATCACTAAGAAGGAGTGGGGTTGTTGAAATATTATATTACAAAATGCAAAATTATATAATTACAACTAAAGATAAAATGCCCAACAAAATAAGTATAATCCTACAGAATGGGGGAGGAGGAGATTGGGAAAAGAAACATTAATGAAGTAACAGCCTTCCAAACAAAAAAACAAACAAAAGAAGTAAAGCAAAACATTCAAGAAAGTAAAGCAAAACATTCCCAACAACATCAAATAAAAACATTACCAAGGTGACCACATTGTCTTAAACAAAACATATCAGGACTTTTGTAGGTACAGTAAAGGCCTCTTTCAAGACTTCTGAAAGGCCAAGAGTACTTCTGTGTCCTAGGGCCAGTTGAACTGCTGGAGGACTGAAGAAGCATTACCAGGATAAGATTTTGTTTATTTGTGGTTTGCTTGATCCCTGAGTTACAAGCAACCAAAGTGGTGAAGGTATGCACCAGGAACTGCCCAGAGGACTGGACAAAGACCTGGGAGCCATCTGCTTCTGATTCCAGGTGATGTTTCATGGATTCAGGTAGGAGTTGGGACCATGGAAGGGGATCCAGGGAATCTGAGAGACCACCCTGAATAAAAATGAAGAAAAGGCCTCTCCTTGGATATAGAATGCCTGATGAAATTGAAGTTCACTAGACACTGAGGGGTGGAGGGTTTGTATAATTTTCTAATGATTGCATTTAGTGATTAATATTACTTAGTGACTGGTTGCCAGATAAGTGCCTGATTAAGTTAATCTATAATTGTGCCAGGAGTAGAAGACTAATTATTGTATTGTGGAATGATTGAATGATTAAGTAAGGAGGGTTTCCCCTTTAGGGAAACCAGATAATTATTCTTTTGTTCTTTGTTCTAAATACTGTGGCCACTGTAGTGAAAACCAGGTGGTCATTCAATGTTAAGCTATTGTGAACACTATACTGTAATTTTCTGTGATAAGATGTGATTAATGTTGTGAATATTATGTTGTGATTTGTTGTGAATGTTTGCCTTGGTTTGTAATGTAACAAATGGAATGTTCACTATACTTTGTAATCAGAACCTAAAGGCTGTTCACAGTAGCATTATTTTGGGGATGCTGCTTGTGCATGGCATTATAGTTCTGTAGCTGTAAAACTTTTTAGAGTCATATTTTATAGGTATTTGAGGTAGTTATGGGGGGAGCTCACTACAATAATATTTTCAAGTCGTATATTATCCAGATAATTGATAAAGTTTGCTACTCAATTTGAGGAAAGAAAGTGATGATAATGGATAGAAGATTAAGTTAAACAAAGCTGATGATGATCTCATATAACTACTTTTAATGAGAAGAATATCTTTTGAGATGAAGATTGATTCCAGATTCTAAGAAAGAATGAGAACCTTGAACCAGCAGTATGAGACTCATTGCAGAATACTGAAGACTGACTCCCCTAGATTAGGCTGCCAGGCACTTGTCAGATGATTAGTATAAGAATGAAAGAAAACAAAGGCCTCTCCTCCATGGTCAAGAAATGACAGGTGAAGCAGACAGTGAATATTCTGTTTTTGCTGACTCAAATTTATTTGTCTGTACTTCTCATCTACTGCAAAAGATCACAGACTTTATTCCATTCTAAGCTGTAATCAATGGAAGCAGAATTTCCTGGGTCTATTCAGAAAATTTCAATATTTTAGCACAAGAAAAAATATTTTTCTTTACTTAGTAATAAATATACACAAAATTGAGCATATTTGCTTTGTTTAAAGTCCTCGGGTAAGGTATTTCATAGGAGGGGGAGACATCCTCCTAACAGTTATGTTATACAAATGTAAAATGAGCTATCTCTGAGATGGCAATTTATCTTTCATTGTCGATAGATGAGTTTTGGAAAAGTTATAGAGGAGATTTCTGCTCAGGACTGGACTAGATGACAACAATGAAACCCATATCTTTTGACATACTATTATTAAGATAATAAAATGATAAATATAGACCTATATGCAATTTTAGAGGCCATTTAGTTTAAGCCTTTTATTTTACAAATGAGGCCCAAAGATATGAAGTGACTTGCCTAAGGTCACATAGATAGCAAGTGTCAGGGGCAGAATTTGAAACCAGATCATCTCCAGAACCAGAGTTCTTTCCATGTACCATTTTTTTGTATAAGGTCAATGGCCTCTAGGTCCTGAGGAAAGTCAATTCAATTCAATTACAGAAACATTTAGGAAGTGACTACTCTTTCCAAACAATTGTTTTGGTACAAGGGGAATTATAATTTAAGGATTGGGAAATATACCTGTCCTCATGCAGCTTAGGCTTTGTTGGGGAATAACCATAATTCAAGAAATTATATGATACTGTAATAGAGCATACAGCCAAAATGTTATATGAGGTTCAGAGTTATGAAAGGTCATTGCTGACTATGGAATTAAGGAAGGTTGATGGAGGAGGTGACCTTTGATTTGCGTATTAAGGGAAGAAAGATAATTCATCAGATGAATACAGAGATTGAGGAGTCTTTCCAAGCACAGAAAATGATATGAGAAATTTAAGGAGAGGGAAAATATAGATTTACTTCAGAAGCCTGAGAAAAACTCAGATTAATTCTGGTATGGCATATTTAAGGGATATTAGTATGAGTTTAGGTTGAAAAGATAAAGAAGTAGATATTTATATTGTGCCTTGAATGTCTAGCAATTCAGTTTCAACTCTAATCAGTGGATAATGGGAAGCCACTGAGGATATTTATACAGAGTACATGAGTAGATATATACATAAAAAAGTTTAGTCCAGAAGTGTCACAAAAGATGGATTGTATGAAAAAGAGAGGAGAGGCAAGTATGTCTGTTAGGAGGCTCTTGCAATAATTCATTTAATAAGGGTTTTTTAAGGGCCAGTTAAGATATCACTACAACATTTCATTCCATAATGTCTGGTATGTGGTTACTATCATAGTTCTTGTAATGTGTATGAGTATATGTTAGCTCCTTAAAATTTTTATGATTCCAAGTACCACCTTTCCAGGGAATGTAATACCACATTTAAATTTCTGTATATCACTAATAGAAGCTCCTTTCCTTTAATATTAGAATTTTCATACATTATAAGTTCATTCTTTCTCTCACATAGAAACCAAGCAAATATTTAAATGTAGAACCCCAAGGGAAAGCTGAAATTCTCCATCAATGAGTCTTTTACTGTTCATTTAATAAAACATCTGGAGATCATTAAGTCATTCAGGGATACTATAAGCATTAATCACTTATTAATTGATTAATATTAATAATGTAAATATTTCATATTAATAATTAACATTAATTACTGTGTAATCCCTTGACAAGTGAATATTAAATACTGGTAATACAAAGATGAACCACAACATGCTCCTTCCCCTCCAAGAGAGTGATGGCAAAAAATTTAGAAAATATAGGGAACTTCCACTTAATACCCCTGCTGTTATCAACTATTGCATATTTATTATATATAGCAATTGGATTGTAAATGCTTCTACATATTACTTATTATTCCTTAGAATTTTACCTCTAAAACTATGAATTCATAAATAAGAATTGATTTCAGTCATCTACAAATTATGACATAAGGTCGTAGATAATAGACCTTTCAATGCATATCCTTATTAAAGGACCTTGAAGAGCAAGAGCAGAAAACATTCCAGTTCTATATTCCTGAATCCTTTTAGGAATTTAAAAGATTCCCAAGCATAATGCTTGGAGTGGAGGTGGGAGATAATACCTTACTTCCACCACAATCATTTCTATAGACCCTTAAAAAAAGACTTGTAAACTTAAAAAAGACTTGTAAACTAATACTTGCCAAAGACAGGAACTTTCTTGTACAAAAAGGAAAATCTAAGGAGTTGTTGGTACTATTAGACCAGCTTCATCAACAAACTCTTCCCAAAAAGGAAAAAAAACCCAACTATTAGTGAATCAAGATATAGCTTTGTAAATTTTCACCATTCATAACGATGTGCCTTCCTTTAATATCCTTTAGTTCTCTAAGCTTTACATATGAGATTTCTATGTTTCTATCCTTTGTTTGGACACTATTTGATTTACCATAGAATTCCTAATTTCCTGAGGCATTTGCTGCCAAATCTTTGAATCAAAAGGGTTGGGAAAAAATAATCACCTATTTTGTCCTTTTCCTTTTTTTTCCAAATCTTTTCAGCTTTGTCCTTAATATATATTTAAAACTTGTGTTAATTTTTACTTTACAGCATTCATTTCCGTGAGATTGTGATTTACAAATTTTCTCCCTGTCTTTCCCCTACCCACCACCCCAGAACAGTAATTCTATTGTATAGCCTTTCCCCAATCAGCTTTCTCCTATACCCTCCCCCATCACCCCTCTGACTTTCCAGTAGGGGAAGATGGATCTCCCTACCCGAGTACCTGTACGTTTCCCTCTTTTCTGTTCCATTTCCCACTTCTTCTATTCTGTACTTTGTCCCTGCCTCTTTACAAAAGTATGTGCTTCTAACAACCCTCTCCCCAACCTGCCCTCCACCTCATCCTCTCCCTTCTCATCCCCTTTGCCCCTACTGTCCTGTAGGACAAGTATGTCATTCCTTCCATAAGCCAAATTCAATGAGAGTAAGGTTGACCCATTTCCTTTTGCCTTTCTCTTCTTCCACTCCATTGCAACAGTTATCCCTTGCTTCTTTTACATGAGAGGATTGACCCCATTTTGTCTCTCCCTCTCTCCTCTCATATTATTCCTCTCCCACCTCTCAGTTTCAACTTTTAAAATATTATCCCATCCTATTCAAATTATCCTGTGCCCTCTGTCTATGTACACATATATACATACACTCACATATGTATTCCTATGTCCATATACCCTCCTATGTGTATGTACACATTTATATATATATATACATATATGCATATATGCACATATGCATAGATCTATGCATGTAACTATATATCTCTATCTCTATCTATCTATCTATCTATCTATCTATCTATCCACATACACATTTATATTCCCTTCAACTATCATCATACAAATAAGAGTTTCGTAAGTTACAATTATCATTTTACCATGCCGGCATGTAAATTTTTCAACTTTCATAAATTCCTTATGAGTTCTTTTCCATGTTTACCTTCTCATGGTTCTTGTATTTGAAAATGTCAAATTTTCTAATTCAGTTCTGCTTTTTCCGTCAAGAATGCTTGTAAGTCATCCACCTCATTGAATGACCATGTTTTGCCCTGGAGGATTATATTCAATTTTGCCGGGTAGGTGATTCTTGTATGTTTACATGTACATATACATATACATATATATTTCCTTCAGCTATCCTCATACTGAGAAAAGTTACATAAGGTATAATTAGCATTTTTCTAGCTTGGCATATAAATAGTTCAACATTTATAAGTTCCTTATGATTTCTTTTCCATTTTTACCTTCTCAAGCTTCTTGTATTAGAAAGTCAAATTTTCTAATTCAGTTCTGGTTTTTTCATCAAGAGTACTTGGAAGTCCTCCACCTCATTGAATATTTTCCTTGGAATATTATGCTCAGTTTTGCTGGGTAGGTGATTCTTGGTTTAAATCCTAGTTCCCTTGACCTCCAAAACATCATATTCCAGGACATTTGATCCCTTAATATAGAAGCTGCTAGAACTCGGGTTATCTGGATTGTGTTTACACAGTATTCAAATTGTTTCTTCTTGCCAGATTGAAATATTTTCTCCTTGATCTGGGAACTCTGGAACCTGGCTATGACATTCTGAGGAGTTTTTTTTATGGAATCTTTTTTGAGAGGTGATTAGTCAATTCTTTCAAGTCCTATTTTGCCGTCAAGGAATTGTCTCTCAATTCCTTGAGAATCTCTTGAAGGATGCTTTCTAGATTATTTTGTTTATCATGGCTTTCAGGTAGTCCAATAATTTTTAAATTGTGTCCCGGATCAATTTTCCAGGTCAGTGGTTTTTTTCAAGGAGATATTTCACATTGCCTTCTATTTTTTTCATTTGTTTGGATCTGATTAATAGGATCTTGATTTCTCATAAGGTCATTTCCTTCATTTTGCTCCTCTCTAATTCTGAAGTAATTATTCTCTTCAGAAAGCTTTTGAGATTCTTTTTCCATTTGGAAAATTCAACTTTTTAAAGGAATTCTTCTCTTCATTGGCTTTGTGGGCCTCTTTTGCATTTGAGTTAATCTATTTTTAAGGTGTTATTTTCTTCAGTCAGATTGTTGACTCTCTTTTCATGATTTTCTTGCATCATTCTCATTTCTCTTCCCAAAATTTCCTCTACTTCTCTTATTTGGTTTTCAAAGTCCTTTTTAAGCTCATCTATGCCTTGTAGGTAATCTTCATGTTTCTTGGAAGCTTTTGGGGTGGGAGATCTGAGTGTGATGTCTTCCTCCCATTCCATGCTTCTATCCTTTTTGTTCCCCAAAAAGGAATCTAAAGTTGCATTGCTGGCTTTGCTTTGCTTCCTTTGCCTACTCATGTTGCCAGTCATTTACTTGATTTTTGGTTCAGTAGAACTCTGCTTTCAGAGGGGAGAGCTCTGTCCCAAATTGCTGGGGTTTTTTGCAGCTGCTACTACTATTAGGAGGTCACTGTCTCTGCAGCCCACACCAACTTTGCCTCCTTGAAAATGCACCCCAGGACCACCACCAAACAGCAATCTTAATCAAGGCAGCTCAAGACAAGAGCACTTAACCTCTGAGTGATGTCTTGGCCCCCCTGCTTCTGAAAAAGCCACATGGAGGCAGCAGCAGGGCTACTGTTTCAGCTACGTCTAGCCCAGGGGCAGTCATGTGCACCCTCTCCATTGAGTTTATCCAAGTTACACTGACCTTTCACTTGGTTCTTGTTTCTTATGGGTTGGTAATTCTGTAAAATTCCTCTCTACCTTCAGCAGAAGCTTTGTTACTCTGTCGTGTTGTGAGTTCCAGAGCTTTCAAATTTGTTTAAAGTCATATTTTTAGATATTTTAGGTGGTTATGGAGAGAAATCATGAGTTTTGCTGCTTCTATGCCACCATCTTGAATACACTCCTCTCTGTCCATTTTCAACAAAAAATACCTACAAACCAAGAGAAATGTCTTGAGAAGGACTGATGTAATTGAGTACATGTCTTGAGAAGGGTTGATGTAATTGAGTATTAATGTTTATTATACCAGAGTATATTATTACTGCATGGTGCTATGAAGAGATTTCTGGACTTGGATCCAGAAAAACTGTAGCTTCAAATACTACCTTGACAACTAAGTAGATGTATCATGATCAATGCCATTTAAACTGAAACCCAGTTACTTTGTTTGTAAAATATCTGTAACAAAATGTTCAGCACCTACTTTAGAGGGTAGCTGTTAGGTTTAAATTAAATAAGATAGGTAATGTGTTTTGCAAACATTACAACACACTTAAAGTATAAATTATTATTACTCCTCTCCACAGATATTTCTTCAATAACCTTTTTAAACTTTTCATGGCCATCTTTACAATTTCTTGTATTTGTTGCCTAAGAAGCTTATAACCATCACTTCAAGTCTTTCTTCCATATCCTTGGCCCTATCAATCCCATGATATGCTTCCTTGAACCTCTCTAGGCAGTATTAGTTGTGCTATTCTCCCATTCGCACACAATCTCATACAATCAAATACTATTGATTAAATCTTGCCAGTTGGTCCATAAGGTCCATTTGTTTGGCACATTATCTCCCCAAGAGCAAGAAATGTTGGCTCAAAGACATTAGTGACCTGCAGGAAAATGATCTCAGTAATTTGTGAAGGTAGAGGACTAATTGCAAAGAGAAAGGAAAAGAGAGAATCAATGGTGCAGAAATAGATGCATCAAGTGCTGATAGGCTTTTTATGTTTTCCACTTCAAGTGTAAGAGTAGAACAAAAGAAACACATAGGATAGTACCTATATCAATTGGAACTGCCTTTGAAAAGATTTTTTTAATGGACTTGCAAAAACTAAGTGTTTTGGTATGCTCAGGGGCAATGGAGAAGATGAATTGGTAATTATTAGAGTGAGTTTTTAGATGAGAAGATGAAGGTATTACAGGTGTGCCTTATCAAGAAACTGAGCTTCATCTTCCTCAGAGAATAATGAAAGAAGAGGGGTAACTACATGGTGCAGTAAATAGAGCACTGGCCCTGGAGTCAGGAGGACCCGAGTTCAAATCCAGCCTCAGACACAACACAAAAACTACTTCTGTGACCTTGGGCAGGTCACTTAACCCCAATTGCCCTCCAAGAAGCAAATAATAATAATAATAATATTAATGAAAGAAGAGAGAATATAGTATGGTAGAAATTGGGTATAGATGAATATATGACACCATTCACCAAAATAAAGTGTAAATGGGTGCACAATCTAGGAATAAAGGCTGCTACTTTAAGCAATCTGGGAGAGCAAGGAATAGATTACCTGGCAGATTTATGGAGTAGGGAAGACTTTATAAGCAAACAAGAGTTAGAGAGCATTAAGAAATGCAAAATGGATATTTTTTATTACTTACAATAAATTCAAAAAAGATTTGTATAAATAAAGCCAATGAAACCAAAATAAGAAGGGAAGTGGAAAATTGGTAAAGAATTTTTACAACCTGTGTCTCTGATAATGGACTCATTTTAAAAATATACAGAGAACTGAATCAGATCTACAAGAGTAAAAGTCATTCCCCAATTACTAAATGGTCAAAGGATATTAACAGGAAGATTTTAGAAGAAGAAATTAAAGATATGTATAAGCATATGAAAAAATGCTCTAAATCACTGTTGGTTCAAGAAATGCAAATCAAAACAACTCTGAGGTTCCACATCTCACTGGTTAGATTGGCTAAAATGAGAAAACAGGAAAATGATAAATGTTGGAGATGATGTGGAAAAATTGGAATACTAATACATTGTTATTGGATTTGTGAACTGATCCAAACATTCTGGAAAGCAATCTGGAAGTATGCCCAAAGGGATATAAATATGCATTTGTTTTGATCCAGCAATGCCACTTCTAGGGCTATATCCCAAAGAGATCATAGAAGTGGGTAAGCACCCTATGTACAAAAATATTTACAGCAGCTTTTTTGTGGTGGCAAAGACTGGGAAATAAAGGGGATAACCATTAATTGGGGAATAGCTAAACAAGCTGTTGTATAGGATTGTAAGGGAATTCTATTGTGCTATATAAGAAATGAGGAGCATACGGACTTCATAATAACCTGGAGAGACTTATATCAACTGATGCTGAGTGAGGAGAGCAGAACTGGGAGAAGTTTGTACACAATTACAAACACATGATATGTGTGATAACTAACTTTGATAGACTGGACTTTTTTCAGGAATAAAAGATTAGAGGACAAATACAAAAGACTCATGAT
>JAQQSW010021550.1:0-10638 GCA_028646575.1 Pseudocheirus occidentalis
TTGCTACTTTCTCTTAGGCTTGGCGTGGCTGGAACTCCCTCTCATTCTCTAAGCTTGGCGTGGGACTGGAACTTCTGCCTCCGGGTAGCCTGTATTTAAGTCCTTTCTCCAGGGCCCCTTAGGGCCCTTCCCCTGGCCTTGCCCTCGCCACAGTGAGCCAATCCTGCATCACCCCGAAGGCAGAGAGATAATCCTGCTTATCGCAAACAGGTGCAACCTTCGCATTCTGCCACGAGGTGATCACCGGCCTCCTGTTAGCTGAAGACCAGTTCAACCCATTACCAACAAGAGCCCCAACAAATAGCTGACAGTTTGATCATTATATATACTCCTCCACCTCAGCCATTTTGAAAAGTGGCTCCAGGCTAAACTTTAGGAGGAAGAGAATTTAGAGTGAATCTACCTTAAAATGGAAATAGAGGGTGTTTTTTTTTCAATTCGATTCAATTCAATTTTGTTCAATTCAGATCACCACAGCTTCCAAAGATTATTGATGACCTGGAGAAATTCCAGATGAGACAACCACATTGGTGACAAGTCTAGAGATTATTCCATAGGAGAAGCAGTTAAAAGAACAAGATATTTAGATTAAAGAAGACTAAGTTCATGACCAAACATTTATTTTGGTCGATTGTCGAGTTGTTTCAGTCATGTTCAACTCAGTGTGACCCCTTCTGGGGTTTTATTGGCACAGATGCTGGAGTGGTTTGCCATTTCTTTCTCCAGTTAGCACTTATTAACCATCTACTATACAACAAGAACTGTAACAAATTCTGGGGATCCAAAGACAAAAAAAAATAATACACTGGAAGCCCTGCCTACTTGTTTCCTTCTTTCTTTTTCCATCCTCAAGAAACTTGTCTGGATCACTGTCACATGGTTTTGTTTGACCTTAAAGATCCAAACCAGGAGTAGTGGGTGAAAGCTGCCAAGAAGCAAATACAAGTTCAATGTCAGAGAAGCATCCTGAATACTAATGAATATCCATAAATAAAATGGATTTCCTTGGCAAGTAGTGACTTTTGGCACCTCTTGCAGAGTCTGAATGACCATTCATCAGGTACTATGGAGTGGGAATTGTTTTTGAGGTAGAGGCTGGACTAGATGGCCATGGAGCACCCTTCAAACTGAAAATTCTGGCATTCAATGGTTCATGATTTTTCTCACTCTTCATCTTCCTTTGCCTGTGAAAACACAACCAACATGATTGAGAATGGCACCCCCTTCAATTAGCCATGGCTTCAATGCATGGTGGTTTCTTCAAGATCACTAATAGGCTCTTGTTGAAAAAGATGTTTCTTTTTAGACAAATAGCTTCCAAATTGTGAGCAGTGTATTCCATCCTGCCAATGATCATGCCTTTTTAAAATGCATTGTTTCTCATTATACATCTATATATTAAACTGGGGGATTTATTATTCAGTATTTTCTAAAATATGAAGAGAAAATGAAACATTTAAAAATCTTAATTATTCAAATGTGTATTCTGTAACTTCCTTGTTTCTCTCTTTTTTTGTGTCCCTATATTCATTGTTACAATGGATCTCCATCTTTGGTTAGCTTAATTCAAGTTGCATGGAATAATGATAATAATTCAAATCATCTCAGGTCATTAAATTTTCAGCAGGAACAATCTCAAAGTTTAAGGGCTTTCAAAATCAACCATGCCCCTCCAAAGGGGAAAAATCTGAATCATGAAAAATTCATATGGAATACAGCATAAACATAAAGTTGGTCTATATTACAGGGCAAAATAAATAATATGATAAATAGTAAATTATGACATCTTCAAGAAAAATGTTTTAAATTAATTGAAATATATGTTTTAAATATATAGATTCAAGTTTTTTTTTGTTTTCTATAGAATGATCCCAATCTAGGAAAAGCAGAGCCACAAGAACACTGTCCATATGGCATTGGGCTGAGTACAAGGTTGAGCTTTCCAAATTTGGGGCTAAACTCCCTGGGAGCAGGATGCCCTGTCAGGGGTGGGAATGGGAGAGGTTATGAAGTGATGGCCAAATGAAATGGATTCTTCCATCTACGTCATGTAAGTACCTTCACTATTTTCAATGACAAATGTTCCAAGTCTACACAAGTGAAACAAAGAGAATTCACTCCAATGCAAATGCAGTGTGCTGTTTATTAACCACACAAATGAAGACAAAATAAGAGTCAGTGCAACTATGGAGTCTTGCTTTTGACTCTAGTTGCCATCACCACCACCAGTCACTGGTTCCTGATGCACATGAGAGCTATCTTTGAGCTACTTGTGATGTCACAACAATAAGTGTGAAAAAAAAAAGTTAGTCTTCATGTAGAAAGATGTGTGGAGAGAGGTTGTTATAAAAACTGCGATCAAATTATTTCTTTGAGTAATATAAATGTTATGGAAATGATTTTTTTGGAATATGTGATGAAAAAAGATTATGGGTCCCATTTTTGAAGGTAGGCATCACTTTCCTCTCTTTGCTGAGGTGGAGAGTAATGGCACACAGCGTCATCCTTGTGTGATACATTGATTAAGTACGTTCAATTACTCTAATTTTATTATTTTTCTTCTTTGTTATAAGGGGTGATGTTTTGGGTTGTAGACAGCAAGGAATTTATTCTGAAATGAAAGTGATATAAAAACATAAATCAGGAAGAGAAAGGAGAGACAGGAAGACAGAGATGAGGAAACACAGAGACAGACAGAGAATGAGATTGAGCAAGAGGAGAATGAGACACTGTCATGTCCTATCTATCTATCCACCTATCTGCCTGTCTTACTCTTTCTGTATTTCTGTATCTCTCATACCCATCCATTTATGTACTGTTCACTATGGCCACACCTGCATAGTAATTCAGGAAGGCAGCAAGGTATAGTGCAAATGGAGCTGGATTCCGAGCCAGGTGACTTGGGCAGGGATTTCTCCTGTGCCATCTGCTCCCTATGAGACCTTGGGCCAGTCTGCAAAGCAAAGACATTGTACTAAGTAACCTCTGAGGCTTCATCTCTAAATATGCAATCCAATGAGCCCATGGCAGTGACATTGGGCAAGTCACTCTCCTCTTTGGGCTACAGTTTGCTCTTTGGGAGAATGAAGGTGTTGAACTAAACCTTATGCAATTGAATTCCAAACGCATATGAAGATGTTCCTTTCTATTATGCAAATATGACTAGAAAACCACCTGGCCTACCTTAAGGCACTAAATAAATGCAAGTGATCATCCTATCATTTTTGTATGATACCCCTTCATGTTCAAAGGTAGGAGATTTTCCAAGTAACAAGCCCTAAAGAGCATCCACCTTCCCATCTTCTCCTCAGGAAAATAGTTGGAAGCATCCTTGACTCTGGGGCTGGGGGTCAGAGGAAAGGTAAGAGGTGTTACTGTCTTCCCACAATGGAGCTTGAAATTATATTTTCCTGTATGAACAGTGTGATGAATGCAATTAGACACTGCCAAAATGCCTGAAAATGCTATATCTTGAAATATGTCATTTATTTAATATGTGCAACTATGCTTAGGAAGATCAGAGTAAATCTGGGAGCCATCCTCACTACTGTGGAAAACACAGCTTCTCTGGGTAAATGTGTTCTGAATTGCAAACTGACAGGCAAGTGACCTTTTGAAAAACAACCTGTTCTGAATTTGTGACTGCCTATAACTGCTTCTTTTTAAAATATTAGTACATAACATTTGCATAGTTTAGCACAGTTTACTCAGTCCTATCACATAATAATTCATTTTCTTTGACAACTGAGATTAAATAACACTGGGATGTTGTCAAGGAAGGGATTTTTGTTCCCATTTTTCAGATGAGGAAACTGAGGACCAGAGGGAATGAAAAATCTCTCCTATTTGATTTTTTTTTAATTTATAAAAGATGTGTATCCTAAAATCTCTACTGGATAGGGAGGATACTCTTTTCTACTTCAAACCAGCCCCCCAGAGACCAGATTCTGCCAGAAAACTGTGATTCCTATGGACTGGGTAGGTCCTATGGTCCATGGGGTTCTCCAGAAGAAAAGGTTTCTTTCCCCTTGAAGGGGTCCCTCCCAGGGCAGCATCATAAGGTGTGAGGAATATTTGTAGGTCCCCAGTGAGATGGAGGCATGTCAGGGTGGAGGCTTCCTTGATTCCTTATCAATCCTGTGTTCTTTTGTCTTGAGGGCGGGGGGGGGGGGGCTGTTGGACTGCCTAGATAATTACAAGAACTGAAAGATGGTTAGAAGCCCTACATCTTTCCTTAGGAAAGTGGAGGGAGGGGGTGCGGAGGCCTACTCAATTTACTCAATTTACTCTCATAATCCTAGCAGACTAGCCAGGGTGCTCCAAAACTTATAGTGGGATATTAAGTTTAAATCTAAATAAGACCTTCCAGCCTATGAAGGGGATTTCTTTTATTTGTGATGTGGAGGAGTAAGTCCTTTGAATTTATGGCCAATGAGTAAAATCTTTCCTATAGTCAATGATTTGTTAGCCAGAGTGATTGTGGGGAATCACAGTGCCCTTGGTTGGTGAAGAGCATGGTGGGGGGTGTTATATGGATATGGAGGGTGGGTATATGTGTGTCTTATATGTGTTGTGTGTGCATATGGACCTTGCATCCACTGCCCAAAGATGCCTCTCCTAGGGTCAGCCCATCACTTTTCATCTCACCACCATGCTAACATGTTAGTCTAACACTACCGTAAGTCTTGATTTATACTCCCCCCATAGCCTCTTCTCCCCTTTAATTAAAGAGCCTAAAGACCACATACGTACCAACCTTCCCAATACCTTCCTTTATAGAGGGCAGAACCAGACTCCGTTTACACCACTCTGCCTTCGTTGCCATGGTTTTCACTCCACAGAATAAGATACCTCTTCACCAAATACTCCCTGTTCTCCACCCCCTTTTTTCCTGCCTTCTTTTGTGTGTTGTCATCCCCTTTCAAATGTAAGCTCCTTGGGGGCAGGGACTGTCATTTATTAATTGTATCCCCAGAATTTAACACAGTTCCTGGTACATAGTAGGCACTTAGCAAATGTTGTTTGTATTGGATGGAACCTAGAGAAGAGTCAGATTTGAGCATCCTCAAGGAAATCCTGGCAGTGGGAAGGGGGCGAGTGGCAAAGCTAAAGAGTTCCATCAGGAGGGGCCTCCAATTCTTCAGTCAGTTTCTGTCAGCTGAGAGATACAATTCTGACCCAGTGGTTATCTTGAAAATTGAATGATCTTATCTGGATATTGACTTAATTGTACTCAGTATGAAACCCTTCCACTATCCAACTATGGACTACATAGAAAATGGAAAGCCTTCGTTTTTCCACTGTCCATTGGAGAGTAGTTGGTAACGCTGCACTCTAAATTCAAGTAGAATATGAATTCAGTCTCACAGGATCCTTGGCCATAGCTTGGATGCAAATGTGGCCCTTTCTGAGTGGGACTGATTTGAGCCCAAGTGATTGATTCAGGCCCCAGGTAGAGTACAGGAACTTGGTTGCATGTGGTTTACAGCTGTGAGGATTTCTGAAATGGCCAGGGGCTTGAGGAAGCCTGAAGTTGGGCTGCCAGGCCTATTGGGAATGGTGTCTGCCCTTTCCCATGCTTTGGGATGCTTGTCTGAGGGACATATGACTTCAAGTTTGTTTTTATCATTTTGTGTTAATGGAGGTCCAAGGGCTATGCTGTTTCACTCAATGGAGGAAGTTAAAAAAACAAAACGCATCTTCTATTATAACATCAGACAGCGCAGGAGAGTGAAGAAGCAAACTATGTCTGTAGTCCAAGGACTGTATTTGAATCCATGCTCTCTGTTTGGTCAGGCCCTATGATCTTGGACAAGTAACTTACACTCTGGGGTCTCAGTTCCCCCATGTGGAAAATGAGGAGATTGGACGGGCTGATGTCAGTGGTCTTGTCTAACACTAAATCCACAGAATTCCTGCCACTCCCTGTCAGTCCATGGCCTCTGACGGCTGGATGAAATAACCAGAGACGTTTATCCTGGACAAAAAAGGCTCAGGGTGAGGAAGGAGTGATAAAAATGATCTTCCCATGTGTAAAGAGCCATCTGTCATATGCCAAAGACTGGACTTGTTCTCTTTAGCTTTAGGGTAGAACAAGGATGAATGGACTTGTTGGTAAGCCAGGAGCACTGTCCTAGGCACTGGCAACAATAAGTTGTCTACGCCTTGGCTCATTGCCCTCATGCAGGTTAACCCTAATAGAGGGGCAAAACATCTCTCTACAGTTGAACAGCAGCAAGAGATAGCCAGACATAGGTAGGAGCAAACCATCCTCAGAGTCAAGAAGATTGGGGTTCAAGTCCCACCTTTGACAAATACAATTCATCAGGCACAGTTGTAAGGTGATGTGACCTTGGGCAAGACATTTCTCTGGACTCTAGTGGTGGGGGAGGATTCAGATTAGAAGTAGCAGTAAAAGTGCTTTGGAAGAGAGAGCTTCTTCACCCAGGATTTCCTTATATCTAAGAAATCTCAGGCCATTCAGTCAGTCAATAAATATTCATTAAGTATTTACTATGTATCAGGCAATGTGACAAGCATTGGTGATAAGAAGAAAGATAAGACAGTCCCCACTCTCTTGAAACTCCCAGTCTAATAGGGGAGACAACTGCAAAGAACCATGTGCAGACACTATGTAAGTAATAATATTGACCTAATATAAACATATATATTTATGTATACACACACATGCATATGCATGCATGATGAATTGGAATTAATGAACAGAAGAAAGACCCTGGGAGTGAAGAGGATTGGGAAAGTCTCCCTAACTAAAGGAGGATTTTCACTGATGCTTGCAGGAAACCAGGAGCAGAGGCTGAGAGGCAGAGGTGAGGCATGGAAGGTGTTGGTAAAAACATCCAGAGCCTGAAGATGGGATGTCTTGTTTGAGGACCATCAAGGAACTTCAATCTCTATATGATTTACTGGAGTAGACAGTGCAAAGTTTAGGGTCGTGATGGCAGCTGAACACCGCAATTGGGTCATTGGACATGGCATTTTTAACCAAAATGGAAGGAGTTCATTTCTTCAGGAATTCACAGAAGGTCCTTTCTGCTGAGAAAGAAAGGTTTCCTGACTTATTCATGGCACAGCAGTTCAATTCTGACATTTGGGGTCAGGAAATCTGGGTTCAAAGCCTTCTCCTGACATTTCCTAGCAATGTGACATGGGAAACCCATTTTTAACTGTCTGTGCCCATGGTTGCTAAGCTGTAAAATGAGAGTAATAAAAACCTTTGACTCAAATGGAACTTGATATTTGTAAAAATAGGCCGTGGTATACCCTTACCTGGGCTCTGGGCTCACATGGACTAAGTTTAGTCTTTGGGAAGCCTAGGCTCTAAAGGGAGGTGGTAGAACCTTTTTCTCTCTCATTTTCTTGGATCTTGCACTCTCACTCTAGAACCAAGAGGGAAATTGCTTAAAGCTTATGTTTGGTTTAGCTTATATGCAAGATCTCACCAGAGTCAGTCAGAAAGATCCTTGATGTATAAGCTAGGTGGTTTAAAAGCTGGAGATTTATTTGCTCCATACAAAAGAAATGCTTAAAACACCAAAGATTCATAAGCATACATTGACAAAGACTTAAAAATGCTCCGATAACCCATAACCCCTGCTACACTCTCTTGGGAGGTAGATACTTAAAACATCAAAACGTAAAACATTTATGTGGGATTGCTAAATAGCCAGTTTTTCTCCAACTAACTTTTGCAGTGTCTAAACAACTCCATCAAAACTGACATCTCTCTTATCTCAGTCCATTCAGCTGCCTTGTTCAGAGTTGAGGAAGACCATGTGGCCATGAAAAAATGAACTTTGGTCCTTGATCTCTTTATGTTTGTTTTTTTCCTTTAGAGGAAGGGAGTATAGTCTCTGACTTTGTGAGTTTTCTAAGACCAGGTGAATGACTTACAGAATTCTGGGATTTGAAATATAGATTTTGCCAGCATTCACACATCAATCTCACTCCCACTCCCAAAGGGAGCAAATTTTAGGAGTAACTTTCTGGACCCAGGTCAGTGATATTTGAGACAAAGACTAGTCTATCAGTCATATCCCATCTGGGCAGGAATTTGGTGGGACAAATGCTATTGTAGGCATTGAGCTATGTTTTGAGTCTACTGCCCTTCAGAGACTGAACTGTAATAGAGAAAAGCCTGGCCCTTGAGATGCTGGAAAAAACATTCATACTTTCCATATCCTCAAAGCAATTTCTTTGTAAAATCTAACTGATGGTAAGTGGCTAAATAAAACTAAGACTTAGTCACTAGCACCTAATGATATGAGGAGGAAAAAAATACAGTTGGTGGAGGAAGCTGGCTAGCCAATATCAGGAGAGAAGAGATAACCATAGATCTCCGATGGTAGTTTAGAATCCTGAGGAGCAAAGGTAACCTGGTTCTGGAAAAGTGAGTCAAAATATACTTGCTACATGAATATTTATAACAAATATTATATGGTAATCTTATGATAATAAAGATTTATATTTTGCCCAGAAAAACTCTTCAAAGATCAGTGTCTTCTAGTCAGGTATGGCATGATGATGGTTCAGTGTCCCATTAATAGTCATTTCCAAGAAGTACCCAGTTGAAGAAAACTTCTCCTGACACCAAACAGTTCTAACTGAGGGATCCAGGAATTTCCAGTTTCTGAAACTCACCATATTTCCTCCAAAATTTGAAATGTCCATCTCTGGGTAGCTGTTCATGATTCATGCTCAGGGAAAGAAACACAAAGCAGAGGAGGCAGGCAGAATCCCAAGGCCCAGGCCCAGGATGGCCAAGGCAGTACATGTGTTTGATAATATGGGAGCAGCCGAGGGTGAGGGAAATCTCTTCCACCTACTGAAGTCCCAGAGAGAAAAAGACATGCTCCATGAGGAGGGCAGAAAGAAGACAATGAAAGTGGAAGTTATTTCACACCTTGAAATTGTTGTGTGAATGTCTCTTCTTGTCTCAGTAGCCAATTCTCTTTGAGGTATCTCCCTCCCCCTTTTGCATCATCCCAAAGTCCTTCAGCTCTGAGGCAACTGGGTGGTGGTTCAGTGGTTAGAGGACTAGGCTAAGAATCAGAAAGGCCTGAGTTCACATCCTACCTCACAGACAAGTCACTTAACCTGTGTCAATCTCAGTTTCTTCCTCTATCAAATGGGGATAATGATCATTCCTAAGTCAAATAAGAGAATGTTTTCAAAGTTCTTTATAACTTAAAAAAGCATATCTTTGTTATCACCATTGTTTTGGCCCTTGTGTTGGGAAGTTGGGAAGAGAATGCTCAGTTTAGCTCCATGTATGTTCCTTGGAATTGCTTTGCTGTCACAGTTATGCAAACCTTGAAATGCTACACAACTTCTGGTGGCCTTTACCCTCTCATCTTCACTCCTCCTGGGCCAACATATTCTGAATCTTCATGTCTTCTGATGCATTCCCATCTCCAGATCCAAGAGCATAAAACCCATTAGCACCAAAGAAGGGAGGGCACTTTGCTCACAAAGGAGACTCTAGTCTGCCAGTTAATTGACTTCACCTGGGCTTTGAGGGGCCCTGGTATTCCGGAAAATAGAAAGCAGGCCCTTTGAATGACTGCATTAAGAGCCCTTCTGACCCAAGCTTCCTACACTATTTCTGAGGTGGATTCTAAGTGCCTTAAATACCCCCAAATAACCTTGCAGTTAATGTGTCTTCCTGCTAAACATGAATGGGCTACTAATTTTTCTTCCTGATGACCCTCAAATTTCCTAATGCCCTTAATGTCTGAGGACAAAGAAATAAAGGCATTAGAGAAGAACAAAACACAGGGCTATACAAGGTCTCAAATGGATCCCAAGGGGATGGAATGTGAGTGTTTCCCCAACGAAGTAGTATCTGATGTGAACCTTAAAGGATGGGCAGGAGCTAACAAGAATAGCCAGCACGTGGATTGTGCTTTAGGATTTGCAAAGCATTTGACATGTCCTTTATCTCCACAACAACACAATGAGGTAAGGGCAATTATCATCTCCATTTTACAGACAAGAAATCTGACAGATGAAGTTATTTTCCCAGAGTCACAAAGCTAGTTTAAGAATCTGCAGCAGGATCTGAGCTCAAGACTTCATGCCTCCAAGGTCAGCTCTCCAATTGTCTACAGAGAGGAATAGGGAAAGGAGGGCATTTCAGTCATGAAAGATGATGAAAAAAAAATGTGAAGACAGAAAAATGCAGAGGGCTTGGGGAAGGACAGAGAATTAATTTTGGCCTAAATGGAGACTACTTTGTTGGAATGAGTATAAAGAAGGGTTGAAAAGTGAAGGTGATGGAACACAGAGGGCTCAAGATTGGAAGTCGTGTTGGGGGCAAGGAGTAGGTATAGAGTGGATGAGATAGCAGCTGGGGGTGTGGAGAGTGTCATTTCTAAGTTCTAAATCCTGGAGCAGATGTTGTCCCAAGAGCAGTAGAGTGTATTGTGAATGCTTGACACTGTGTAGTTAACACAGAGTGGAGTAGAAAACCAAAGAAGATGAGGAAATCAAGGAACCTGATCATCAGCATAATAAAAAGTGGTCAGCATGAATAATGGCCTCCCTGTATGGGGGTGGCCAAAGTTGGCAATGGAGACAAAGGTCATGATGAGAAATAATAAGAAAGTTAGGAAGGTG
>JAQQSW010021551.1:0-10638 GCA_028646575.1 Pseudocheirus occidentalis
TTTGAGATTTTGAGTTCCAAATTTTTCTCCCTTCCTGTTCCCTAATATGGCTTGTGCATGTGCAATAATGCACAGAAACATGAATATGGCTTTGCATCCACAAATGGAGAGTGGAAAATTCTTTTTCCTCTAAATGGTGAGATAATATCATACTTCAAATTTTAATTTCAGCCACCAACTTTTAAACACTATTTATCAAAAAAGCATTGTAATATTAGGGAGTCATTTATTCATCATAATATATGGTCTCTTCCTTTAAAGAGTTAATATTTTATTGTTGCTGTTGTTCAGTAATGCCTAATTCAAGTCCCCATTTGAGGTTTTCTTGGCAAGTATACTGGAGCTGTTTTGCCATTTCCTTTTCCAGTTCATTTTACAGAAAGGGAAACTGAGGCAAACACAGTTATTTGACTTGCCTAGGGTCACATATCTAGTAAGTATCTGAAGCTGCTGAACACAGGTTTTCCTGCTTCCAGGCCCAGTGCTCTCTACTCACTGAACCATCTAGCTGCCCTCAGTATTTAATAGGTTATAAATTTGAATCTTATAGAAATTAGAGTTGGAAACAGAGTTCCAACAAGGGCAGTGCAAGCAGGGTTTTACTCAATACTGTCAAAATTTAGAGAAATTCTTACATTTTAAGTCTTTTAGCAACATAAAAAGATTATTTTCATCACTCAATTAATTAAAGTTGAAAGTTTATCAAATGACAGTTCTCCCCTGGCCCACATCACATCCTAAGATGAGAAATGTTCTAGGGTGAACTTACCCTACTCCCCAATCTCATCAGCGTGGATACTATGGCATCTTTACCTCCTTTCCTCCATGCCCTTTTTGTGCTACTTGCCCCAGGTGGGAACATTTTGAGTTATGGCTCTGGTTGGATGGGACCTCAGCAATTATCAAGGACAGCTTCATCATTTTACAGAATGAAGAAATTGAGCCTTGCAAAATTTAAGTGACTTACCCAAAATCATGCAAGTAACTAGTTAGCTAGCAGAACCTGGATTCAAGCCAATTGTTTTTTCTGATGTAGGATATATTTGGACTGTCAAGTCCAAATTAGCAGTCCTTTCTCTCAACTCAGAACTGCAGAGTAAATCCCCAATTAAATGACAAAAGTTTTAGCTTATTCTAAATCAAAATGTGAAATATAGGCCCTTTAGACATATCTCTTCTTTGTATAGTTCTCTTTTTGTTTCCCAACTCCTCCATAAGCAGGAGGCTCTAGAGCACTCTGTTCTGGGTGCCTAGAAGTCTGGCTTGTTCCCTTTTGAATCCTGTGAAGTTTCTTCGCGTAGTTTTATTTAAAACAAATGAAAAACTCACAAGTCTCTGGAATGTAAGCACTATTCAACTTCACCATTGATATATAGGTCAATTGCTTCTGAAAGGGAATGTAAAATTATTACTTCCTCTGGAGGCTTTTATGCCAAAAACACAAGAGAGTGTCTGTATTAATGTGTTGGCTGTGGTTGGAGTGGCAGAATATTGAATTTAGTCTAAATATGTTTTTTGATATTTTCTGTATGATGAAATGATTTGTTAATCTATTGTTTCATACTTAAATGAGCAGGCTGTGGCTGGCATTTCTTTCTCTAGGAATTATAGAGGAAATTCTTTTTTTCCCTCAGGGTAGACCAGAACCAATGCTTCTCTAAACATTTCCTAGGGATGAAAATATAATTTTCAAAATTTCAATGAGACCTAGAGACAGAGGCATAAACTACAGCTTGAACATATGCTAGAGGAGGGATAAAGAGTTAGGGAGGGTCCATAATTTAGGAATGATAAATCTCCAAGAAGAAGATTCAGTTCTTTTCCTCTCCCTTTTATTTCAGTTTCTGTGATAGAGTAACCCAACTTCCACCCCAATCCCACACCTTCAACCAAAGAGGGAAATAACTTTTACAATTTACAACACTTAACAATGCCTATATTAATTGTAAATCATTTGTGAGTATCTTTTCTTTGGAAGACACCATAGTAGGCACAGCTGGAAACTATAGAAAAAAACCAGAAGACATACCCTTAAGAAAATTTTAATCTTATTAGTGAGACAAAGATTGAGAAGTTAAAAAGAGCTTACAAAGAAATATAACCACACATATAAAATAATATCTTCTCAATATGTCCATAAATGTTTAATCTTTTCAGGGTAGGTGTTCCCTCCATGAGTGTAGATTGTACTTTAACAACATATTTTATCCTATGTGATTCTTGGTTATGTCTCTGTACAAATCTTCTTCAGTGCTGGGGACAGAATGGGGGGGTGTCTAAGGGATCTAGGGGATCTCCCCACAGCACTTGAAGACTTCATCTGAATTTTATAATATCTTGCAAATGCCCATGAAACACTAATACTATTTAATTTTTACCTGTATTCCCATTACATCATTGGCCATCCTTTAAAAAAAGACATAACACAATGCTCTTTATGTTATTAATTATGTTATTAATAATTATTAATAATAATATGAATCCTCTTTAAAAACATTCTACAACCTTCTTATACCTACTATATGTATTATTGCCCTTTGGGTCACCTTGAATTCTGGTTCTCTGAAATTTTGATTTCTCATGATTCACAGTCATAAATTATTACTAGAACATTGGTGTGAACAAAAATGTGAATGTAGTTGATAAGACAAAGCATAGAATCATAGAAATGACTTCACAGTTTCATTGATGTGATTCAGCATAATCTCCTATTTAATTCTAACCCAACTCTTTATCCACCCAGAGTGTCTATCTAAGAAATAAATACTGATGGATTGATTTAATGGTGTCCATCCAGCTTCATGTTACAATCTAGGCAATATGCATTCTTGTATACTTGGTTTTTTCTTTGTAGATTACTAGGCTTATAGCTTTTGAGTATGTATCCCATTGTGAAGGACCCCATAGGAGTTTATCCCAAAGGAAAATTGGAACAGAGTTCTTACTTACCAGTCACTGCTATAGAATGAGGGGTACCTACTGTAGACATTGGTTATCTCAGGAGCAGGATTATATGTTAGAGGGATGTGTGACATTTTCCCACTCCAATGTTGAGAGCTTACTAAACAGAGGAGGAAGAGTGGTAGGTAATAAGGGAGAGTATTCTAGGCATGGAGAACAGCCAGTGAAAATGCATAATGGAGTATGTTGTATAAGGAACCTCATGTAGGCCAGTGTCACTGAAGTGTAGACTACACGGAGGGGAATAAGGTTTAAGATGAATGGAAAGGTAGGAAAACACCAGGTAATGAAGTGCTTTACTAACTAAACAGTATTTTATATTTGATCCTGGAGTTAATAGAGTGCCATTGGAATTTATTAAATAGGAGGTAGCAGTGACATAGTCAAACTTTTAGGAAGATCACTTTGATAAGTGAGTGCATAATGGTGTGGAGTGGGGAGAGAGCTGAGACAAGGAGACCCAATATCCAGCTGCTGCAATAGTCCAGATGTGAGGTGAGGAGGGACTTACTAGGACAGTAACAGTGTCAGAGAAGAGAAGAAGACATCCGTGAGAGATATTGTGAAGGCAGAATTGGTGGGACTTGGCACCTGATTAAATATGGTGGAAGTAAGACAGTGAAGATGACACCTAAAGATTTAAGCATGGCTGATTGGGAGAAGAGTAGTTCCCTCAATAATTATGGGTATTTTAGGAAGGGGTGTGTGTGTGTGTGTGTGTGTGTGTGTGTGTGTGTGTGTGTGTGTGTGTGTGTGAAGATAATGATTTCAATTTTTGGATTGTTGAGATACCTGTAGGACATCTAGTTTGAGATATCTAATAGGCAGTTGGAGATGTGAGACTGGAAGTCAGCAGAGAAGTACTGTTTAGTCATTTTCAGTTACATCTAACTCTTTGTGACATCTTTTTGGGTTTTCTTGGCAAAGATAGTGCAATGGTTTGCCATTTCCTCCTCCAGTTTGTTTTATAGATGACAAAACTTGCCCAGAGTCAGACAGATAGTAAGTGTCTGAGGCCAGATTTGAACTGAGGAAGATGAGTCTTCTGCACTCCAGGGCCAGCACTCTATGCACTGTGCCACCTAAGAGAACTCAGCAGAGAAGTGAGAGATAGATAAGTAGATCAGAGAATCTTTTGCACAGAGATAAAAATTGTAACCATGGTAGCTGATTTCACCTTGTGAAATAGAGGAAGAAGAGAAGAGGGCCCATGACAGAGACTTGGAGGACATCCACTTTTATCAGCTTAACCTGGATGAAGATCCAACCAAAAATACTGAGAAAGAGTGGCCAGAAAGGTTAGAGGAAAACCACGAGACAAAAGCATCATTGAAACTTAGAATATCCAGGAAAAGAGGGTGATCAACAAAGGTTCATTAGACTTAGTCATTGTACTTCTTGACCTCTTGGTGGCTTTTTCCCCTTAAAAAATATATGCCATTCAATACTTTTATGTCATTATAATTTTATATCACAAAATAAAACAAGCTATGACCACCCCCAAATAAATTTAAAAGTTTATGTGGAAAATATTATTGTGTGAAATTCATGATTTTTAAGTTACAGGTTGGAAGAATCATCTGTCCTATTGGAGGCTGGAGAACACACCATGATGACTGTCTCTGAAGCAAAGCTGATATTCCTCCTGCAGAAGGATCTCAGGAGATATCTTCTGCTTGGGCACAAACAGATGTGTGTCAATGAGGTCAGTTCCACGGAACACATGTCTCCAGGGCACCTTTGCTCCTGGACAAGGTTCTTGGTGTTTTTTAACATTAAATTTCCTCATATTAGACCCCTTCTTTTCTTTGGATAGCCTGATATTTTGTGGTTTTCCTACAAATAGTCTCAACTCTTCCATATCCCTTGCTGAATCATCATTTATTTCCTGTATCCTTTTGTGAGGGTTCTTTAGGGGTTTCTCTTGTATCCTCTTTTCTCCCTACATTCTCATTAATTTATCAAATCAACTGTTACAGATTCAATTATCATCTCTATGCATTTGACTCCCAAATTTTAAACCACACATCAGCAATGATTTGTTGGACATCTAAGCCTGGATATTTCATAGACAACTCACCACCAATACATGCATACACACACACATATATGTATACCTAAATATATGTGTATACACACATACACACACAGATGTAAAGAATCTCTCCCCCCCATTAACATTTCTTCTAACATCTCTATATTTCATTAGAGTACTGCCATCTTTCTGGTTATTTTGGTTTGAAACCTCAAAATCATTCTTTATCTATCTAGTCATTTGTCCACTTCTATCAGCTCTACCCTTCTAACATCTGTTATGTCTATCCTTATTTCTCCACTCCTATAGCTGACACCCTACTTCAGGCTCTAACCACCTCTGTTTGATCTGGACCACTACCTTCTACTTGGTCTCTCCACCTTCCTTTTCTCCCCTCTCAAATTAATCTTCTGTACAGTTGACAAATACACATTCCTAAAGTTCAGATCCGACCATGTCAACCCCCTGCTAAAGAAGCTTCACTGATTTCCTATTGCCTCTAGAATAAAGGACAATCTTCTCTGTTTGACTTTTAAAGCCCTTCACAATTTAGTTGTATGCTATCTTTCTAGACTGATCTCACATTGTTCCTCATGATGTGTTCCATGTTTCACCCAAACTGCTCTATCTAATATTGTTAATGCATGGCATTCTGCCTGCATGGCTTTTCATGGACCATTGTTGGAATGTTCTCTCTTCTATGTTTTTAGAATCTATGGCTTCCTTCAAAGCTCAGGTTCAACTTTCTACAGGAGGCTTTTCTATGTCACATGAAGATGGGTTAATTCTGAAGAAGACAGGACTCAGGGGTGATTTGGTAGCTGTCTTCAGGTTTTTGAAAGGTTTTGTGCTATGACCATTTTAGAACATTTAAGTTCTTTCCCTTTTTCTCTAATCATCTTTAGAAATAGACCCAGTACTGGTACTGCTGGGTCAAAAGGTTTAGGCAGTTTTATAACTCTTGAGGCATACTTCAAGATTGCTCTCCAAAATGGTTGGATCAGCCCACAGCAATGAATGTGTCCCATTTTTCCACATCACCTCCAACATTTGTTATTTTTTCCCTTCAATCATTTTAGCCAATATGATAGGTGCAAGATGATATTGCAAGGTTGCTTTAATTTGTTCTAATCAATGATGATTTAGAGCATTTTCTCATGACTATAAATTATTTTTATTTCTTCATTGAAAAACTGCCTGTTCATATCCTTTCACCATTTATCAACTGGGGAATGACTCATATTCTCATAGATTTGACAAAGTTCTTTATATATTTGAAATATGTGACCTTTATATGAGAAATTGTCTATAAAATCCCTCCCCCAATTTTCTGCTTTTCTCCTGATCTTGGGTACATTTGTTATCCATCTCTGAGATGGGGGGAGAGGAAAGAAAAAGGAAAAAAAGAAATTTATATGATAAATTTATTATATATTTAAAAGGAATGCCAAATTGTATATAACAGGTTCACAGTTTCATGAGTGATCATCCTTTTAAAATTATTTAATTACTTTAATATATTGCTGGAAAGTTTGCTTTATTCCATAAATTAAAAATAAAATAAATTAAAAAAAGAAAGGTTACATGGTAGAATGATTAGATTTGTTCTGCCAGATCCCAGAAGATAGAGCCAGGAGCAATAAGTGGAACTTGTGAAGAGGTCACTGTAGACTTGAAATCAGGACAAAACTTTTTAACAATTAGAGTTGTCCCAAAGTGGAACAGCTTGCTTTAAGAGGTAGTGAATTACCAGTATGTACAAAAATATTTTTAGCAGCTTTTTTTTGTGGTGGCAACAAATTGGAAATCAAAAGGATGCCCATCAATTGGGGAATGGCTAAACAAGTTGTGGTATATGAATGTAATAGCATGCTATTGTGCTATAAGAAATGAGGAACAGACAGATTTCATGATAACCTGGAGAGACTTATATAAACTGATGCTGAGTGAGGAGAGCAGAACCAGGAGAATTTTGTGCACAATTACAGACACACTGTATCTGTGATGACTAACTTTGATAGACTAGGCTCCTCTCAGCAATGCAAGGTTATATGACAACTCTAAAAGACTCACAGTGGAAAGGGATATCCATATCCAGGGAAAAGAACTACAGAGTCTGAATGCAGATTGAAGCAAAGTACTTGCTCTCTCTCTTTTGTGTTTAGTGTTGTTTTGTTCCTTCTTTCTTGTTCACTTCATTGGTTATAATCCTTCTTTACAACTTGACTAATGTTTAATGTGAAGGTATTTGTAAAGCTTATATTGGACTGCATACCACCACAATGGGGAGGCAGGAGGAGAGGAAGGAGGAGAAAATTTGCAACTCCAAGGATTGTGGAACTGAATGTTGTAAACTAAAAGTAATTAAGTATTTTTTTAAAAGGGCAAAAAAGAAATCCTATAAAACCATTCACAAAGTTAAAAAAAAAGAGGTGATGAGTTCTCTTTCCTTGGAGGTATGCAAGCAGAAACTAGATTTCTAGTTGTTGGGTATGGGAATTCTTTTCCAGTGTGAATTGGACTCAAGGACCCTTTCCAACTCTCAAATTCTCTGATTCCTGAAGTCCTCTCCCATTAATATTTTCTTTCCCTCTCCCCAATTACCTTTTGTATATTTTGTATACACTGATTATAATCCTCCCCTTCCTCCTGTCCCCCAATATCAATTTCTTGAGACCAGAGTCCTAGAACACAGAAGAACTTTTGAATTGAACTGAAATGAATGCCAATGACCTCTTTGGGAGAAATTCTCTATATTGGGCTATCTGGGTTAAATAAGGATACAAATAATTTAATAACTAATTTCATGTAACAGTACCTTTTTTTCAGATGACAGGGGGTGGTTGGGTTCTGAGTCTATTCACAGATTGAGCAGAAGTGAATTAACAAATGGCTTCCAGTGACTTCCATAACTATGGTTATTTTCTGTCATTGATTATCTGATGCATTGTGGAAAATATCTCACAATGATTTGGATGAGTATTTCTTTGATTATTAGTGATTTTGGACATTTTTTAGATAACTTGATAGTTGCATTTCTCTTTAAAACTGTTCATGTCCTTTGATCACTTACCTGTAAAAATATCTTGAATTCTTCTGTATTTTCTGGTTGCATCTGCAGGTCTTTAAAGACTATTTCTTCTTTTGTCATTCTCTCTGCTCTAGGTGAGGCTGGTAATGAACTAAACTGATTGGAATAATCCTGCCCCAGTGTTTCAGATACTTATTAGGATCAAATCGAGATGGTTTTGGAGAAATTGTGATGCTTTATTAGATGCTGAATAAATGAAGTGTATATTTAGGTAGGGAACCATTCCTCTGAGTGTCTGCCGTCTTTAGAGGAAGTAGAACTAGTGAGTACAGACATCTTTTCCAAGGAGTTTAACAGCAAATGGGGGGGGAGATATAGGTTGTTAGCTTAGTACTGGGTCCTGGGCTTTGAGAGGGGGGATACAGAGTCACATGATCCATGATCCCAGAAATGTCTACTATCTAGACAAGCTTTAGCCAGGCCAAGACTTCTGATCCATTTCATAATTTATGTTACACACAACATACTTCCATGCCATCCTAGTACAATTTTGCACATCAAATATAGTATATTTGCCAGCCAGAGACTAGTCACTAGGTTATAATTTTTGGCCTTGAAATTGGTTATCACTACAAAGTTTTGAGATTGTAGATGTTGATGCATGAAGATTTCAGATATAAATGAAGAATAACCCATACCTGCATCCTAATATATGCCTAAGTGAGATGGTAGCTACTTTGTATGGTTTTAACTTTTCAGGATAGGTTGGAAAGAAGAAATGTGAATGCACGTGCTTTGTACCATAGACCTCAGGCAGCAGAGACCATGGTGATTCCTGCAGAGAATGAAAAGAATCAGTGATTCAAAGAGAGTTGCAGCTTGAAAACAGAAAAGTATGGCAGAGAGCCTAGGATTTCCCTTAGAAAATATGCCACCAGTATAAGTCAACGACATAGCCCTGAGCCAATTTTCTTGAGCTTAGGTGAACAGAACTGACTGGCAGTCAGATCTGTTGTAGAGTGTGATGACAGAGGAGCTGTATTGCTGGCCAAAAGGAAGGGATATCACTGACCTAGATCCTCTAAAACTAAACTTTCCTTAAACCCGTAGATGAAGTGAAAATTGATGAATGGAGTATTATGTCAAACAGTAAAAGACCCCCCCCCGGGAAGACGCCAGTCATAGCTAAGCACCAAGATCAGTAGCTATACAAGCCCTCCTGGATGATGTTGGGGATCTCAATTTATAATAATAGATTTTGTTTACATAGCATTTGAAGGTTTGTAAAGCAATTTATAAATATTGCCTCATTTTGTCTTCATAATAATCCAGAGAAGTAGGAGCTATTATTATTCCCATTTTGCAGATGAGGAAATTTAGGTATGCAGTGGTTGAGTGATTTGCTTAGGGTAACATAGCTAGCAAGTGTCTGAGGCTGGATTTGAACTCAGGTTTTTCTGATTCCAGGGCAGTGAGGTGGTGCAGTAGATAGAGTTCTGGACCTGGAGTCAGGAAGCTGGAAGACTTATTTTCCTGAGTTCAAATGTGACCTCAGACACTCACTAGCTGTATGACTCTGGGTAAGTCACTTAATCCTGTTTGCTTCAGTTTCCTCATATATAAAATCAGCTGGAGAAGGAAATGACCTACCACTCTGGCATCTTTGCCAAGGAAATCCCAAATGAGTTGGGTCACAAAGAGACACAGACCCGATTGAAATGACTCAACTATAACTATTACTTTCTGGTTCCAGGTCCAGCTTTCTAGCCACTGCACTACTTAGTTCTCTCAGTTGAAGCACAGGGTTCTCTGCTGATGAATAGGTTTTCTTGGGCTGGAATGATATCTGATGTGTGAATTGAGATGCCTACCTGGAGAGTATGAGTGGCAGCAAACCTTTGTTTGTAGGTGTCTTGTCCTTGAAAAGTTATGAGAAAAATACGAACAACATAGGAATAATGATTGACCCCTTTGCCTGATACGCACAGGCTTAAGTCTGCATGTATTTACTGTATCAAGAGCTATGTTACTATATAATTTCCTTATGAATACAGTATTATATCAAATAGTAAGAGGTTCCATTGAAGATATATAACAAAGCACTTAGAATAGTAAGGAAATTAAGTAATTACATCAGATGCCCATAATTATTTAAAAGAGATAGGTTTGACAATCTACACAAGAAAAACCAAATGGATGAAAAATTTTTATTTCCTAGATTATGAAAGTCATCAGCACCCCACTGAGTTTGTCCATCATAATCAATTTGATTTGTCCCTGAAAATGGACGCTACTATTTTCTTTAACCTTTCAATAAAATTTCCTTTTGATAATTTTGTGAACTGTGTGCTTGCAAGAGGAATTGGAACCAGCACATTTGGGGAGGAAACATGCAGGGTATCAGGGAAGGACATTTCCCAATAGCCAAAAATTTCATCCACTAGTAGCTTATTTGTTTCTGATTCTCCTTTTTGCAGTTAGCCTAATTAGTCTTTAGATAATAACTGTGGTTCATCAATTGGGGACATACTTAAAGCCTTTTCAGCTTGGTAGAAACTTGTGCTTTTAGCAGAATAGCTTTTGAGAAACCAGGATCATCTCCATGTTACAA
>JAQQSW010021552.1:0-10638 GCA_028646575.1 Pseudocheirus occidentalis
ATAATTAATTTACTCATTGTGCAAATTAATATTAGTTCCTGTAGTCCATATTTTAAAATTACCTTTCCTGATATATTTGAAAAACCATCTCTAGGGAGGAAAGAGTAGACATGTGATAGGCACATTTTCTAGCACCAAACTGATATGTATCATTAAAATTTACTCAAATTGTCAGTTCCTGTGGAACTTATATTTGTAATGTTTTTGACACATTCTTCTCAGTTCCCTTCTGGAAATCAGAATAATTTGATACACCTTGTTTTTTGTCAGTGTGTTTTTCAGGTCTATTTCTTATCCTGTAGCTATGTCAAACCCAGTGCTTCTTATATTTTCAGAAATTGGATTACTTAAAAGTCCATCGATTCTACTTTCATATTTGGCCATTGAATTTCAAGTCTCAGTTACCAAATGTGTCTGCTTCCCATTGAACAATTTCTAACTTTGACACTGCAGCTTCCAGATGAATGGCTTAGTCTATTTTAAGCCAAAAATAACATGCTATTCAGTCTTTATTTAGGTTAGAAAGAAAATAGAAAAGCATCATGATAAAGATTGTGAGATGAAAAAATAGCAAGGAGTAACTAGATACACAATTAATGAATCCTTCTGACGTCTGTAGTCAATATAAACACGTACAGACGTACATATTGTATGCAAATGAAAATATTGAAAATGAGGATTGAATGGTGAAACAATACATATGTGTGTAGCCATGTGAAAAATGCTGTAAGTCCTAAATAGAGAAGTGAAAATTAAAACAACTCTGAGGTATTACCTCAAACCCATCTGATTGGCAAAATTGATTTTTCCCCCTTGGTGATATTTACTTATTTTGATTTGGGTTCATTTATTTTTAGTTTACGACATTCAGTCCCACAGTCTCTTGAGTTTCAGCTTTTCTTCCCCTTCCTCTTCTCCCCCTCTTCCCCCCAGACCCTCCGGCATGGCAATACGCAATCGAATACAGGATCTACAAATATCTTCCCATTAATCATTAGTCAGGTGGTAAACAAGGATTTTAACTGAAGGAGTGATAGTGGGAGAGAGGAAACAAAACAAGACAAAAAAAAAGAAAGAGAGTAAGTAGTTTGTTTCAATCTGTACTCAGACTCCACATCTCCTTTTCTGGGTGTGGATATGTCCTTTAATCTTTAGTCTTTTGGAGTTGTTCTGTAACCTTGTATTGCTGACAGGAGCCCAGTCTATTGAGGATAGTCATCACACATACACTGTGCCTGTGATTGTGTACAAAGTTCTCCTGGTTCTGCTCATCTCGCTCAACATCAGTTTATATAAGTCTCTCCAGGTTATTATAAAGTCTGTCTGTTCCTCATTTCTTATAGCACTGTAGTATTCCATTACAATCATATACCACAATTTGTTCAGCCCTTCCCCAAATGATGAGCATCCCCTTGTTTTACAATTTTTTGCTACCGCAAGAAGAGCTGCTATAAATATTTTTGTACATATGGGTCCTCTTTCCACTTCTCTGACCTCTTTAGGATATCCCTAAAAGTGGTATTGCTGGGTCAAAAGGTATGCACTTATCTATAGCCCTTTGGGCATAGTTCCAGGTTGCTTTCCAGAATGGCTGAATCAGTTCACAGCTCCACCAACAATGTGTTAGTGTTCCAATTTTTCCACATCCTCTCCAGCATTTATCATTTTGCTGTTTTGACATCTTAGCAAGTCTGACCAGTGAGATGTGGTACCTCAGAGTTGTTTTGATTTGCATTTCCCTAATCACTAATGATTTGGAACATTTTTTTATATGCTTATAGATGTCTTTAATTTCGTCTTCTGAGAACTGCCTGTTCACATACTTTGACCATTTATCAACTGGGACGTGTCTTGTATTCTTATAGATTTCACTCAATTCTTTGTATGTTTTAGAAATGAGGCCTTTATCAGAGACACTGGTTGTAAAAATTATTTCCCAGTTTTCCACTTCCCTTTTAATCTTGGTAATGTTGACTTTGTTTGTAAGAAGCTTTTCAATTTAATATAATCAAAATTATCCATTTTGCATTTTGTACTGCTCTCTAATTCTTGTTTCATCATGGTCTTTCCCCCTCCATAGATCTGACAGGTAAACTATCCCTTGCTCTCCCAGATTAATTACAGTATCAACCTTTATACCTAGATCATACACCCATTAAAACTGATTTTTTAAAAATAGAAAATGGTAAGTGCTGGAGAGGTTATGAGAAAAACAGTCTCCTATTTGTGGAGCTGTGAACTGGTCCAATGATTCTGGAATGCAATTGGGAACATGGTCTCAAAAGCTATGTTCACCATTTCATCCAGCATTATTGCAACTAGGCATATACACCAAAAAAGATCAAAGAAAAAGGAAAAAGACTCATATGTAGAAAAAAATACAGCAGCTCTTTTATGATGGCAAAGAATTAGAAACTGAGGGGATCTCCATCAATTGGTAATGTTTATGTGTGATGTGACAGAATATTATTGTGCTATGAGAAATAAAGTGTGGATGGTTTCAGAAAAACCTAAGAAATATGTGAACAGATACAAAATGTGACAAGCAGAACCAGGACAACAATTTATATCATAATAATATTATGAAGATCATCTACTTACCCTTGCCCTTCCCCTTTCCTGTTTTTCCTCCCTCCCTCCCTCCCTTCCTTCCTTCCTTCCTTCCTTCCTTCCTTCCTTCCTTCCTTCCTTCCTTCCTTCTTTTCTTCCTCCCTTATTCCCGTCCTCCCCTCCTCCCTTCCTTCCTCCCCTCCTCCCTCCCTCCCCTCCTCCTTCCTTCCTTCCTTCCTTCCTTCCTTCCTTCCTTCCTTCCTTCCTTTCTACTTTCCTTCCTCCCTCTTATTTTTGACATAGTTAATGTAGAAATTTGTTTGAATGAGTATTCTTATTTGTAATAGGTTTTGTATATATTACCTTCTCAAGGGATGGGAGAGAGGGATGAGGGAAGAGGAGAATTTGGAATGGAAAAAAATAAAATTGAATTTTTAAAAAATAAAATGAAGATTGAAGACCAAGACCATAGGATTCTGATTGAATCTGATCAGTTTTGGAATGTTTTAAAATTACAACGGTTTCTTATTACGTTTTAGAGTTAAGACGTATGAAATAGCAGTTTGTAATTTAACTAGAGACTAGCAGTCTAGAGACTAAAATTATGTCCCCTATCCATCTATGAAGGCTTTTCTGATCCTACCTCAGTTGTTTCAGCTCTCTCTCCTACTTCATAATTGCTTTGTGTTTGCCTGTCTTGTAGAAATTGTACTCTACCATACAAATGTAATCAATGAATCAATTAATGAGCAAGTATTAAATATCTACTATGCATAAGGCATTGCGAATGCAAAGACAGAAATAAAACAGTTCCCTGACCTCAGGGAGCTGACATTCTGCAAGGGCAGGCAACAGTATCTATAAGCATATAAGTAATATAAATACAAGGTGATTTTGAAGGGAAGGTGTTTTTTTGGTGCGTGTGGTAGTTTCAGGATTCCTCTGCACCCCCATGGTACTTTGAGGAAAGTTTTTTTTGTGGTAGTTTCAGGAAGGGGTTCAAGTAGAAGATGGCTCTTGAGCACACTCTTGATAAAGTTCTTGCATGTAAGGATTGCTCCATTTTCCATTTTCTTTGTATTCCTTGTGCCTAGCATAATGCCTGGTATATTATAAATGCTTTATAAGTGTTTGCTGACTGACTGACACTATACTTTACACTGTAATTTGTGTGTGATGAATGTTTGTTGAATTGGTTTGAATTGTATTAGTAAACTGAGGTGAAGAAAGGTTATGTCAGTTATTTGAGCTCACACAGCAAATTTAGAGGAGATACTCAAGTGCCAGCTGGCTCCAAGTATGAACTCTCTTTACATACGTATACACCATGATGAAATAAGCAGTAATAAAAGAATCTCCATAGGTAAGAGCCAAAGGAGATTCGATTTTCATTGATAACAGAGTTAGGGAGGGTTCCTTTAAATTATTGAACTGATCCTAGAAATTGTTGCTTCTTAAGACTCGAGTGAGTAGCAGGCTTTCTATCTCCTCTACCTGGCTCTCAATCTTAGTTTGCCTTTTTGTTTTGTTTTGTTTTTTATTGAAAAGTATATGAGAGAAAGTTGGTGACCCACAGCTATGAGATCTGTGCCCAGAGAAAATGGGAATCACAGCAGAATTACAGTGTGGAAAGTGCAGGCTTTCATCTTCAGGAACTACTTCTAAATACATGGATGACTGCCAACAGGCAGACGGGGAAAGTGTTTTGCTAACTATGCACTTTGAGTCATTCTTCGAAGCCTGGTCCCCTGGAGAGGTAACCTTGTGGAGACAGATTTTCTTTGATGGAAGCAGCTGCTTGGCAGGTCAGCTGGGTCTGAGAGTTGACTACGTGTATGGTTCTGCATAGTCTTAAGTCAGATCTGTATCCCTAGAGGAGATGAATATGCTTAGAAATAGAACATGGGGGTGCAGAGGAATTTTAGTATACTTGGTTGTGTAAAGATATTTTATTCATAAAAAATGACTGAATTTCAGTTTGGGCTACAGGTCTTCTAATCTAACCCATACAGAACAAAGAGGAGTCATTCTACAACATACCTACCAAGCAAGTCATCTGGATATTCTTGAAGACATGCAACAAGATCACACATCCAATCTAGAAAGGCAGCCTGTTCTGCATTGTGATGGCTCTGATTGCTAGAAGTTTTTTGGTGGACTAGATTTGGAGAGAAAGGAAAGAGTTCAAATTCTACCCCTGATATTTATTACCTGTATGGCCTTGAATTAATCACTTCCCTTTTCTGGGACTCAGTTTCTTCTTCTGTAAAATAAGGGGGTTGGACAAGATGGTCTCTAATGAGCCTTTTTAACTCTACCGACATTTTTGGTGGGGAGTAGGTAAGGCAAGACAATTGGGGGGAAGTAACTTGCCCAAGGTCACATAGCTAGTAAGTGTGTCAAGTGTCAGAGGTTGAATTTGAACTCAGGTCCTCCTAACTCCAGGGCTGGTGCTCTATTTATTGCGCCACCTAGCTGCCCCAAAAGAATTATGTTTATGAAAAGTCTAAATTTGTCTCCACGACTTCTACATATTATTCCTAAGTGGTTTCCTAATTGTTCTCCCTGCCTCCTTTGGATCCCATCTCCAATGCAATGTCCAGGCTGCTGACAAATTGCTACTCCTGAAGCTTACCGTGACACTTCCCTCTTCAGGAAATTCTGTCTCCCTCTTTGGTCCTTGAATAAAATACAATGACTTCTGACTTTAAAAACCCTTCACAATATGACACAAGTCTTCATGTCTAAGCTGTTGACATATTATTCTCCTTCAGATACTCTGCCTTTGAACCAAATAGTTCTTTTGTTGTTCCCCCAACATGATCTTACATTTCTTGTCTCTATTCCTTTCATAGGCTGCCTGCATGCCTGGAATATGCTCTCTCCTCTCCTCTACCAGACAGAATCCCTTGTTTCCTCCAAAGCACAGTAAATTCTCCTTGAATTTACTTGGTTTTTATTTTGTGCTTAATCTTCTATGTGACTATTCCACTCTCATCCTTCAGAATACAAGATGACACAGTCAATAGAATGCCAGGCCTGGGGTCAGGGAGACTCATTTTCCTGAGTTCAAATCTGGCCTTAGATATTTCCTAGCTATGTGACCCTGACCAAGTCTCTTCTCCCTGTTTGCCTCAGTTTCCTCATCTGTAATATGAGCTGGAGAAGAAAATGGCAAACCACTCCAGAATCCTTGACAAGAAAAACACAAATGAGGTCATGAAGAGTTGTAGCCTACTGAAATAACTCAGTAACAACAAAGGAGAAGAACTTCATCCTGATCCCCTACAATAGTGTCTGACACACAGAAGGTGACAATTGGCTCTAACTTCTCCCTTCTGTGACCAAGAAGAACATCAGCTCTCTTCTGTATGTCATATATCTCTTCAAATACAAGAAGACAGCTTTCATATTTCCCTGGTGTACTCCTCCCTCATGAACTTTTTCTTTTCTTTTCTAAGCTAAGTATCCCCAGTTTTTCCCATGGCCTTCCTGCTCGCTTGACTATCAACATTGTTTCTAAAATGTGGTATTCATCATCAAACACAGCTGTCCAAATGTAATCCGTCAAAGTCACAGGTCAGTCAGTAGGGCTATAGCTTGATTCTTCTTTCCCAACTCCCCACCATCAAGCAACACATGATAGATAGATAGATAGATAGATAGATAGATAGATAGATAGATAGATAGATAGATAGAGGATTGATAGATAGATAGGTAGATAGATAGATAGATGATAGATAGAGGACTGATAGATAGATAGGTAGATAGATAGATAGATAGATAATGTTGCCTTAATATCTCCTCCATCCCCTCCTTATATGACTTTAAATACTTTCAGACAGCTAGTATGTACATGTGTGTTGGGGGGGTTGTAACTAGGTGGGGCAGTTGAGGCATACTGGGCCTTAACTCAGGAAGTCTCGCCTTCCTGATTTCTTTGCCAAGAAAACTGCAAATGGGATCATGAAGATTTGGACATAGCTGAAACAGTTGGACAACAATGTGTGTGCTTGTATACATGGATGGATGGATGGATGAATGGATGGATGGATGGATGTAAGTAAGTATACCTACCACCTCTTAAGAGAGCCTCAGAGAGAACACTCAATGAAAAGGAAGGGGGAAGAATTACAGAACAATAGATGCAGGGCTATAAATGGGAACTAAGAAGTGTGAGAATATTGAACTTCAATTCTTTACTTTTCTGAGCCCAATTATCTGTAGGACCAAATGATGAACAACATTTGCCACCACACTGCGGGATAGATGGTTATAATATTAAATTTTTGAAATCTTTACAAAAAAGATTTCCCTTCAAAAATGTTTCCTGAACAGCTTAATATTTCTTTTTAGGTCAATTCTTTGTTTCCTTCCAAAGAAGTGGGTCTTTTAAAATGAAGAAAGTGGAAGACAATTATTTCAGATAATTGAAAATGTACAAAATAAAAACGACACTAAAATAACAATACAAAAATAACAACAATGGCAACTAAATGGTAAAGTGAATGGAGAAGGACTTTGCCAATGATAAAAACTGTATGCCAAATTGTTGAATCACTAAAATTTCAAAATGATAATTTATCCAAGTGGATTTACTAGTGCTACAGTTGGGCCGTCATCATCAAATGCCCATTGACTTCTGTATGTCTTGCACTCTGTTGTCAGCACTGGACAGTTCAGCTTGGACTCCAAAAGGAGGTAAAGGATGTAAATGGGAAAAATCTCACTGCACCTGATTACAAGAAAACTGGAATTGGGGATTCCTTTTTCAACATTTTCAGAAATGTGCCTTTCATATCTTACTACCTAATAGGAAATCAAACTGGCTTTTATTTTGATGTGTCCAGGAAAATAGATTTGGATCCACACCTAGACCTGTAGGGAATGCTTGGTTTCTGGCTGTTCCTGCCTAAAGACATAGCAGGCTTTTTAATGATTTCTTCCTCCTTCAGTCTTTCGGGAACTCTTATCTCCTGAAAAGCATATTACTTATAAGAAAACGTATGTCTCTGATTTTCAAATCTCTTTGGTTTAAAACTTGAATATTTTGAGTTTCTGTCCACACCCAAAATGTTTACTTCTTAAAACTAAAATGATAATAAATTGAGTTCAAGAAAAGTACCCTGAGGGATGATTCACTCACTATAAAATGTGGCATTTAACAGAAACAACTTTTCTACACCCATGGCTATTAGTTTTGTTTTTGTTTTTGACTTTTTAAAAGTTATTCTGAAATACTTGGTCAGAAAAAGTCATTCATTATTTGACCCTGCAGATAATTGGGCTCAGAAGAGAAAGGTAAAGAATTGACATTCAGTTTTCTCACATTTCCTAGCTTCTGTTTGCATCCTTAATCAAACTGCTTTCTAACTGTAAAATTAGCAGATTATTTAACCATATTAATTAACATTCTTATTGCACTTTTCCAAAGTGTTTTGCAAACAGTAACTAATTAATCTACACAAACCCCTCACAAGCAAGCATCTTCTTCCCTTTTTGCACTTTTAAGTGGAGTGATAGAGCTGCGTGCTTAGTGTGGTTCAATGAAAAAAGAACTAGATAAAGGCATGAACTAGGAACCTTAGAAGTGGTTCTGAGCCTTAGATTCCAGGAGACAAAAGTTCAAACTCAGCTTTATCCTCATAGATTTAAGTCACTTAAAATCCTTCTGCATCTGTTCTATCATTTTAAGATTTAAAGGGAGTGGACTCTGGCCTCTTATGTTCCATTTACATCTAACTCTGTGATATTGTTCTCAAATTGCAGCTTTGTCACTTAAATACTGGGTGTCTTGGGACTTTTACATAACCTCTAGGCCTCAATTTCCCCATCTGTTAAAAGGAATTGGAGAAAATAATTTCTAAGGGTCTTTTAAAGTTAACTATGTTTTAAAGAGCCTGTGACTTTTTTTTCCCTAAAACTTATTGCTTTATTGGGCCTTGGTAACCTTTGTTTGTTCATTCTCTCATTGCCTGGAGAAAGTAGCAGTTGGGAATAACTTTTTTTTTTAAATCAGACTCTCTCTTAAAAAGAGAATTTTTAACATTAGAAAGGCAAGGTTCATAAATTAACGTAAAATCAGAACATATATATTTACTATAACTTATTATAATTTCTCCTCTGTGAAAATTGTCTTTAAAAATAATTACAAGCATAGATTATAATTTTACTTTGAAATAAGAACAATCTATTTTCTTTGTCTTATGGATTAAAAACATGCACTGTATCCATTGATACAACTTTAAAATTCTAAATATTCTACAGTTCTGGACCTACTTTATACATGGTTGGAGGTGTCAACATCTGTGTAAGGTAATCATCAGTGTAGGGTACTACTTTCCAAGGACAAGACGGAATGGAAAATCATTTATTGAGGACCTCAAAGAGAAGTACAAGGTAGGTAGTTTTTAACCAAAAGTACTTACGGTCCAACAAAAAAAATTGTTCTGTTTAACCAAAATGATGGTGGATCCACTTCTTGGGGGCTTTGGGATAAATTTGAAGAGGATGATGAAGTTCAGGATCTGGGTCATCTGGAAAGAATTCAAGAGGCAGATATTCTCCTATTCAAGAGACTGTTATTGATGCAAAAGCAATATGCCAACCCTGGCAATCATAGATACTAGCAGCTTACAGGAAGACAGGGGTTTGTTTTTATGCACAATTTTTGTACTCTCAGCCAATGGTAGAGTATGTTCCTACAGGTTAACAATAGGGAGAGGGGGAGACCGAAAAGGGAAGCAGGTGTGATAGGAAAAAACCCAAAGAGTTCAAGGATATGATCACAGACAAAAAACTTAACTTGCAATATTTGTTGCAGTATGGTGGACTAATCACATACAAAGAGTATGGGCTAAGGAAGTCAGCTTTTTATTCTCTGACAGAACTTCCTGTTACTGGGCAGATTTAAATGGGACCCTCATAGTTACTGAGCAGAAGTCAGCCTCATCACCTTCAGTAGAGGTGGGTATGTTCAGGTCAGCAGCCATACCATAGTATAGTATCCTTCCTGAGCCTTCTTGGAACTGGGTGGTATAGCAATGAAAAATAGGTTAAGGAAAAGGGAAAATTTATGGTTCCCCTCAATGGCAGAAAGTGGTTTGAACCACTGGTTTTAAGCCTGGGGATGGTACAGAACCATCTAAGGGCACTAGAAATTTCAGTGACGTGCTCATGGTCAGACAGATATTTTGAAAAGCAGCATTTGAACCTAGTTATTCTTGACTCCAACACTGACCATTCTCTGTGACACCACCATGCTACTTTTTCCTGAAGAGCAATACAAGTATGCTTTTATTAATTCAGTTCAATTCAGTGAACATTTATTAAATGCCCTCAGCATGCCACCAGTGTGCTAAGTTCTGGGGAGAGAAATGAGAAAAAGAGACTCTTTCTGCCCTAGCTTACAATCTAATGATCTTATTGCATATTATTACAATCTTATTTTATTTCAGCAAATACATTTTACAGATTTTCAGGGTAGATCACTCTAAGCTGATTTTGGGACAAACAAATAAAAACCAACAATCATGTCCTGCCATTTAGAGTTACTGAGATATTTCAAGCAGAATTTGGGCTCTTATTTGGAGTTCTTGTTTTGCTGTTGTAGGCTATTCTCATTACTATTTTCCCCTTTGGGGCTTCCATTTAAAGCAGCAGTTTTCAACCTGGGAGTTGAATGACCCTTTCACAGGGGTGGCCAAAGACCATTGGAAAACATATATTTGCAATGGTCTTAGGAACTGAAAGTGAGGTCATACATATCTAATACTCTCAGTTATTTAAAACGCAGATAAGATGAGGAATTTAGTGTCTAGGTTCACCTAATCAATGTCACATGATCCTTGCACTCAAGATAAGTTTTATTTGTATACATTTTGAGGATTAGTTTTGGAGCAAAGACCTAGGATTATCTACTTGAGCTGTTTAACTCATTCTTCCTTAAGAAGAGTGCTCTCCCTAAAATCCTTTGTTGTTGTTGCTTAGTAGGTTTTTTCAGTAGTGTCTGACTCTTTGTGGCCCCATTTGGTGTTTTCATGGCAAAGATACTAGAGTGCTTTGCCAGTTCCTTCTCCAGCTCATTTT
>JAQQSW010021553.1:0-10637 GCA_028646575.1 Pseudocheirus occidentalis
AGCCCTTTGGGCATAGTTCCAGATTGCCCTCCAGAATGGTTCTTACTATCTATTCTTGAGGTATCTTATTAGCAAATATCCATTTACCAAAGCTAACTCATGTTGATTTGTTAAATTAATGGTGAGGAGCTAATCACTTCATTGATCCCCAGTGACCCTAGAACCCTGAGAGGGGAATAGTAGCCACTGTCTTGAGGATCAACTAATGGAACTTGCCAGTACAAGTGAGAGTTGGGATAAGGATCTCTCAGAGAATATATAGGCAGCAAAAGGGAGAGTAAGGCTGGGAGGCATGCTTTGTAGATTGGGGGAACCAATGGCAGCATGGAAGCATTTGAGATTTGAAAGAGAAAGGAAGCAGGGGAAATAAGACTTAGCAGAGGTGAGAGAAGAACTCAGATATGGAATTAGGACCATAGCCTGGTGATACAAATTTGACCCAGGTTGCAGACTTCCTAGAATCCCAGACTCTGGAGTTTGAACCTGATATCATAGGCAACCAAGTCACTAAATGTTTTTTGAGCAGAGGGGTGACATAATTCAAGAATTAGAGTTGATCATTAAGAAATATAATTTATCCTCTTTCCTCAGCTCCTCACAAGGATATTGCACATTACAACTTTTTTTTATAAACTAGACATTTCTTAATCATAATGAAGATCAGAACCAGGTTCTCATAATTAAATGTATCCTGCTGTCCTGACCAACACCCAAACAAGTACCACATTTGACCAGATGCTCTAAAAATCCTTCCAGTTCTAAGTCTATGCATCCAACATGACAGGCCCTCTCCTTCTCTGACACGGCCACCACTCTTACACAAGCACTCACCGTATCACCTGGGTACTGGGTCTACCTGCCTCAAGTCTCTCGCCACTCCAATCAATCCACCAAAGTGATTTTCCCAAAGTGAAGCTCCATCACATCGCCCCCTACTCCAGAGATGCCAGTGGCTTCCTATTTCTATCAGCAATCCAATACAAATACAAAATGTCCTGCTTGATGTTCAAAACCCTTTATAATGTCTCCCTTTCCAGTCTTGTGTGCCTTACACTCTCTCCACCCCCACAACTCTTCCATCCAGTAACAGGGGCTTCTTTGCTGTTCTTTGAACGAGATTCCTGATCTCATCCCTGGGCATTTTCACTGCATGTCTCTCATGCCTGGTACACTCTCTCTCCTCATCTCCACTTCCTGTTTCCTCTTGGCTTCCTTTAAATCCCAGCAAAAATTGCACGTTCTACGGGAATCCTTTCCCAATCCCCCTTATCCTAGAGCTTTCCCTCTCTTGATTATTTCCAATGTCTACAGCTTGTCGATACATAACTATCTGCAGGTTTTCTCCCCGGGAGCAGCGACTATCTTTTATGTTTCTTTGTGTCTGTCCCCAGTGGCTAGCACACACTAGCACACACTACACATTCAGCAAATGTTTCTTGACTTACTGAGTACAGACCCACCAAAATATTAGCAGGAATAAAGCTAGAACTGTTTATGGTCCCCAAATCAGGGAGGAAGGAAAGAAAAGCGCCCAGCTGTGTAAGGGTTTTAAAGGCAAATGTCAATGGCATTCCAAATTCATTTTTTTGGTCAGAATGTTCACTTTGGCAGGATGCTGTGACAAACTTAAGTCAAATATTGTAAAATAATATTCTGTAGCATTTAGCATTTTTAAAATACTTATTTAAAAACCAACTAAAATATTATAATACTGCTAGGAGACAAGGAATAGTTGGCATGGTTGCTTCTGATTTTTTGCTTCTCTATTACATAGTACTTAGAGAATGTAAGTATGATAATGGCACAGAGGAAGTCAGGGTCAGGGTCAATGTTCTGGGAAATCCAGAGCTTTGTGAGCTCACTAGTTCAGAGGTCATGAACACAAACAATCTCTCCTATTGGAGGAGGAGAGAAAAAAAACAAGCTCACCTAAGAACAATTAACCTCAGAGGCCTCTGGGAGCTGGGAAGTCTCACAAGTACATTCCTGTCTAACTTCCGAATGAATTCTGTTTGCAAACTAATGTAACTTAAAATTACCTGCCAGTAATGGGGATAAATGGCCCATAGTCCAAGACTCTAACCCAGCCCTTTTGGCTCAGATTGGCTGTAAAAGTAAAACAGGAATTAAGTAATTAACGTTCAGTATCCTTTCCCAAGTTCACAATGTTCAATATTGCTTGAAGGTGGACTTTGGACAAGCCATGATAACTTTTTTTGAACTTTAAACTAATTTTGAGTGCTCAGATAGAGACGCACTGTCTAGTATAGGTAACTTAGCCGCAGGGCTGGGAAAAAGCACACAAAATTATAGGTCAGCACCTCCACATTCCATGTGATCAGATTCCCCATGGGTGTGAAGTATCTCAGACCTCTGACAATTCTCATATTGAGAACTGCTTCTGTGCCCAAGGCATTACCCCTACCCTTTCCTCCCTCAGCTCTGTACCCACATTCATTATGGTCCAGACTCAGTTCATCCCTGAGGGAGTCAAGCCTTTAAGAACAGTTAGACTCCTTTTCTCACCTGTCTCTGCTCTTTAAACCCTGGTGCTAGGGTACAAATTATGTAAAGCTTAGACTTTACTGTTAGGTGGCCCAATGGATAGAGCCCTGGGCCTGGAGCCAGGAAGACCTGAGTTCAAATCTAGCTGTAGATACTTAATAGCTTTGTGACCCTGGGCAAGCCACTTAATTTTTGTCTACCTCAAGTAAGAATAAAATGAGATAATTTTGTAAAACACTTAGCCCAGTGCCTAGCATGTAGTAGGTGCTTAATAAATGCTTGGTTTGTGCCAAGCTCCTATCTAGGGACTTCCCAAAAGAGGGAAGTGAGAGCTATGCAAATTTACAACATGAATTGGACATGGGACAGATATTTATTTCCCACACACAAAAGAAATGTTAAGGGACGCAAAAGGATCACAGCACTTATTAAATGAAAGATAACAATTCAATCACTTAAATTAGCTGCTCTAGCAGTCTATTGGGAAGTTAAACTACTACCTAAACCTCATATGAACATGAAACAATTTGAAGGACTGTCAATTAGGGTTTTACATTTTTCCCTTTGCTATGCAGTGATTAGAGCACTGGGTCTGGAGTCAGGAAGACTTGGATTCAAATCCAGCCTTAATTGCTGTGTGATCTTGGGCAAGTCATTCAACCACTACCTGCCTCAGTTTCCCTGACTGTAAAACAGAGATAAAAATAACACCTACCTCACAGAATTATTGCAAGGATTAAAACATATATTTGTAAGTCACTCAGCACAGTAGCTGAATAAATGCTTGTTTTCTTCCCTTCCCTCTCTTTCCTACTGTTTTTCTCAAATACCGTGTCTTCTGGCAAACCAAGCTTTGGGATCCTCCTTTTGTTGGTGGTTGACCTTTCAGATATGAAAGGGGAAGTATTTACACGGCACCTATTTATGTGCCAGGCACTCTCCAAAGTGCTTTTTAATTTTCAAATATTCTTTCATTAAATCCTCATGTGTGGGATAGAAACCACTGCCAGATCTTCAAAATCAGAGTTGGAGTTGGAAGCAGAAACAGTCTTTATTCTTTCTCATGAGAAAGGGCACAGCCCTGTTCACTTAAGGGATGTCAGTGGCGGAGTGTAAATCAGGAGAGCTAAGACTTCTATTATCCTAATCCTAACCCCGCCCACTCCCCTGTCTGGTCTCACCATTGGTTGGCAAGGTGGGTTCACAATCTCAAATTAATGGCCCCAAGCAATCTTAATTCTTTGTTACCATAATTATTCATGAATTAGAATCCTATTAGTGGACAGTGTTTTACAATCCTTCATTATGCACCAAATTTGGAGACAGCCAATGAGAGTTACAGTTGATGATCCTTTATTATCATGATTATTCATTTGACCCTTCTACTCAATCAGAAGGAAACAGCCTAAAATCCCTTCCTTGTGCATATGGACACACCAAATTTGTGGAGTACAACCAATGAGAAGAAGGCTAATCTTGTTTCTTTTAAGTTTTGTTACCTCATCAGGACCTGTGGAAACTTTACCCTTTGCTATCTCTCACACAACAACCCAGTAAGGTTGGTGCTACTAGTATTTCCATTTTATAGTTGAAGAATCTCAGGCAAACAGAAGCTTCCCTTGCTTCCAATCAGCTCCACTCATTGGCCCAAGGGTCTCCAGATCTCACAAGGTCACCTCCAAGTCTGAGCACACATTTGGTCATCTATTCTTGAACCTATCCTCAAAGTGGAAATGGTAGCCTAGAGGGTAAGTCCTAGTAGAGTCCATACTACATATGGTAATGGCCACAGAGCTGGAGGAAAGAGCACTACACACCTCCTCATTGGTTTAGGGCAGAGAGAGAGAGCCCACAAGCTTTCTCTTCTTTTTGAGTCATATGGCAGCCCACTCCCCTTTCAGCACTGAGTCACCACTGGCTAGAATTGGCCAGGAGCTCAGTCATTCCCCAAAGGGCCAAATACTGATTGCCCTGACTGAGAAGCAGGGAGGAAATCTTGGCATACTCTTTGTGCAATTTACATTTTATTCATATAATTAAGTTACATGTGTACATTCCTTAATCACACATGTAATTAAGGAAGAATCATGATAATCATAGCTAATACTTACATAATTTGTCAAAGGTTGTAAAGCATAATACAGTATCATCTCATTTGTCCTTGAAGTGACTAACCCTTGTGAGATAAGTAACTAGATCCACTGGACCCAGAGTCAGGACGACCTGAGTTCAAATTTGGTCTTTGGATACTTATTAACCATGTGACCCTAGGCAAGTCACTTGACCTCTTCCTGCCTTGATATCCTGTAAAATAAGGATAATAATAGCACCTGATTCCCAAGGTTGTTATCAGGATAAAAGGAGATCATATTTGTAAAGTACTTTATAAATTTTGAAGTTATATAAATGCTATTAGTATTATCTCCTTTTACAGGAGGGGAAACTGAGGCTGACCAAGTCTAAGAGTCACACAGTTAACAAATATCTAAGGTAGAACTCTTCCTTAAGTCTTCTTGATTTTATCTTGACTTGTGTCTTGGCACTGGACCCCAATGACTTTTGAGGAGACAGTGAGGCTGATGACTTGGCACAGCTCTGCCTCACTTAAATCCAACTCACTTGCAAGTCAAGATGTCAACTTTCTGATATCATTGGTCCTCTGAGAAGGAAGAATGAACAGCCACTAACCCTAGGTAGAACTTTTCAATACACTACCTAGTTGTACCAGAAACACTCCAATCCCAAAGCTGGGCTTCAGACAAAGTCTCACAAATCTATGGCGTTCTTGCTGAAACCTTCCTAGCTCTTTGTAATCCTCTGCTTTCCTTTATATCTGTATAAGGGGAGGAGGTGTTCCAATAAAACTAAAATCTGTCCAGGCTAAAAGTCAGAGACATTGAAATATAAAGGAGAAAGTCTTCAAATGAAAAATCAACATTCCTTTTGTCAAGTCAAATCAACCAACATTTAATTAATTGCCTATCAAGTGCCAATAATTGTGCTAAGAGTTGGAGGCTCTGAGAGGGTCAAGCTTCTGCAAGTCCTAAACTAAAGGTCATTGTCCCCACTGAATATCTTTGTTGCACTCCTTCTAAAAAAAAGAACAGGTTTAACACTCCGGCTAAAGAGAACTCAGTGGACCTTAGTCTAGTCTATGGCTGAAGGCGAGGAAAGATGAGCTAAACATCAAAGAACAAGCCCAGGAAACCAGTGGGGCAATGGGATCAACAGAGCTACTACTTCCTAGAAAAGTCCAAGGACAGAGCAGTCTACTCAGCTCAGCCTGGCAAAAGCTGCCCAGTAACACAGTAATCTGTCATGCCTTGTCCAACAGCTACTGTCCAGAAGAGAGCTGCCTGTCCAGCCACATCTGGAAGCCATTTTCCAATGGCCTACTATCCACTCTCAGACCATCCAGCTTAGATATCACATCCCAGGAGGAGCCAACCCAATTAATCTATGAGTGCCGTAGAGACACCATGCCTTTCAAATGACCAGCCTAGCTAAAGAGTGGGGCAATTTATAGCAAATTTCATTAGGACTCTTGGGAGAGGAAAGACATCAAAGCCCTGTCATTCTGCAGTTGTGGCTTATTTTGACGCTATATGAGTCTTACTACTTGTGCACTTAGGGTTCCTATCTCTTCTTCATCTCCTGTACTCGGTATGAATTTCTCAGAAAATGCATCCACTAGTGTTGGAGGAATGAATCGTAATTATTGTATTTTTTTGCTACTGAGCTCAATTTACTGGCCGATTGTTATCCCAAAGCTCACTCTTAATGGCGAGCTAACGTCTGGGAAAATAGCCAGCCATAGGATGACTTCTAGAACCTTGAACATAGTAAGAGCCACACTCTGGCAACCCAACTATCTAACAGCAGTCTGAGTTGGGCAGATGAGTGTTACATATGTTTGCCAACTATCTATTCAATGATCCAGTCTATGATTTTTCCAATAATTAAAGTCAAAGTCATTGGCCTTCATTTGCCTCTCTTCTCACTCTTTTGAAATGAGATTTACCTTCTGCAGTCTTTTGGTTTTTGTTGTTGTCCAATCATTTTCAATCATGTCCAACTCCTCATAAACCTATTTATGGTTGTGTTTGCAAAGATACTGACTGGGGTGGTTTGCCATTTCCTTCTCCGGCTCATTTTACAGATGAGGAAACTGAGGCAAGTAGGGTGAAGTGACTTACCCAGGGTCACACAGCTAGTAAGTTCCTGAAGTTAGATTTGAACTCAGGTCTTCCTGGCTGCAGGCCCAGTGCCCTCTATACACTGTACCATTTAGCTGCCACAGTCTTGCAGTACCTTTTCTGTCTTCTGTACTCTTTCAGCTCCCGGTGACAGTAGCTCAGCAATCACATCGGACAGTTCTTTCAGCACTCAGGGATCCAGTTCATCTGGGCCAAGTGCCTTGAATTCATCTAGGGCAGCTAGGTACTTCCTTACCATCTCCTTTCTTATCTGAGGTATCAAGTTCCATCCAAGCTAGTCATTTTTGTTCTCTCATTTCCATGTAAACATCATCTGCCTCTGCAGAGAAATTGAGTAAACTAGCAGACCAGCAACTAAACTGAGGGAAAACCCTTAAAGTTGGCTACACTGCTTATCCTTAATGGCACAAAACAATGGCATTGAGGACATTTCAATACAATACCAGGCAGCCAAAAAACCCCACAAACACCAAAACACTTTAATCATTATACAACAACCTCCAAATAATACATTAGAAAAACAGTCTTAATCTAGGGTCTGTGAACTTTTGAAAGCGACTTTTGATAACTGTATTTATTTCCCTTTTTTTTTTGAGGCAATTTTGGGTTAAGAGACTTGCCCAGGGTCACAAAGCTAGTGAGTATCTAAGGCCACATTTGAACTCAAGTCCACCCAACTCCAGGGCTAATCCTCTAGCCAATGTACCACCCAGCTGCCCCATAACTGAATTTAATCTGACTTTGTAATTCTGAGTATTTTATTTCATGCATTTAAAATCATTCTGAGAAGGGAAACATAGCCTTCACCAAAAGGGTCCATGACACAAAAAAGAGTAAGAGAATCTTAGCTCTAAATGCTAAGAGGCAGTGATTCCTCATTCACCCCTCCCTCCCAAGTCTTAACCCCACATTACCAAGAAAGTATTTCCCAGATTCTTTCTCTACAGAAAAGGAAAAAGATAGTAGATCAGTTATTCTGGAAGAGCTGATCTCATTGAAATCTTGACCAAGCATTGATATGCCCCATCCATCATACTTAGCCCACACCTATTTTGTACCCCAATTCTCACCATCTGCAAAAGCAAACAGAAAAAAACCATCTATGAGTGCTTAGTCCTAGTGGTAAGTCAGCAGCAAACAGTGGGAGATCCCCCCCCCACCCTCTCTCCTCTCTCCTCTCCCCTTTGACTTCCTGCTCTGGTTGGTAGTATTTCCTGAAGGAGTGGCCTCCCCCCACTAGCACAGTTACATTCCTTGTGCTAATTAATCAGTTGGAGATCCTGATAAGAAGTAAGATAAATCTTCATTTTCAGTCAAAGAATGGAAGGAGTAGGGAAGAAAAGAGGAGAGGCAAGGAGGGGGGGAAAGGGAGGGAAGAGCAGGAGAGGAGAAAAGAGGGGGAAAGTGGAGGAAAGGAAGAGGAGGATGAGGGAAGGGGAGAGGGAAGGCAGAGCAAGGAGGACAAGATGAATTTAAGACAGGAGCATTGTTCAACAGATGGGTGTGAAAAAGTGCTGTTGGAGGAGAAATTCTGATATATTTCCAAATTTCAAGCTGCTCCGTTTTCAGAGACTTAGTCCTAGAGATAGAAGCACTCAATTACCTCCACTATCTTGACTTGGAGTCTCTTAAGCATTTCCTTATGTCAAACATTATGAATAATATATGTAGCAACTGGGGCATCACCACATACCTTGGAAAAGTTGCTCCAAATCAAAAGTACTCTGTGGATCTCCATCTGCTCAAAAACACAGCTCCTTAATCACTCTTTACCCAATTTGGTTACTTTTACAGGCTAGCTAAAGGAAGTTATCAGTTCAAAGCAGTAGCATTTAATGAAAAAGCATGGTAAGAAAATCTGACCTCCACAAACACAGGGCAGATGATTTCAGAAATATACATTTTCAATGGAAAGGGTAGGCAGGAAGGGGGTCCTATAAGATCCAACTCTGGGTTATTCTTTGGGGGAGTATGAGTAGGATTAAATGTCTAGCTGAGATCCTTTCTAACTCTAGCATTCTATAATTCCATAAACTATATCTATTATATAAGAGTCCATGAGGCAATATATGTTCAGCAGGCTAACTATCTTTATTCTCCTTTGTTATATAACATTTTTATTAGTTATTTAGATATAGGCTTGGTTGACATGCTTATCCGTAATTTGAAACAGGTAAATGTGGTTTTACATTTGTGGCCAAAAAAAACCAATTTCCAAACAAGATGAAAGTAGCATAGTTAGGTTCAAAAAGATTTAAAAGTCTTTAATGGATGAAAAGTTCAACATGATACTATATACAACCAAAGGAATGTACTTTAAAGCTCTTCAAGAAGCAAAGCATATGGGAAGGAGGATGTGATAGTCCTGCACTCTGCCCTGGGCAGACCATATTTGGAGCACTTGTGTAAGGGCCATTTCCAGTTGTCCTGATCTATATCTTACCATTGGACTCAGATGGCTCCAGAGGAGAGAGTGAAGCCAGTGACTTGCAGAGCCCTCCCTCCCTTAAATCCAATTCACTGGCAAGTCATGGCATCACCAACCTGAAGTTATGGTCATCTTTGAGAACAAAGGACAAACCACACCCAATTTCCACCCTTCTTTAGCTACACAGATACCCTTAATCTTTTCATCACCCACGTGTTCTACTTTCATGTTTGTGAACACTAAAATTCATTTCTCTAGTCATATTTTCTTATTCCATCTTTCCGTCTGCCTTACAAGCCCTGTGTTCTCTGTCATCTCTTTGACCCCTAGTCACTCTTCCCATCAGTTCTTTCTCACTCCTTGCAGTAGTTATAACTCTTCTCCCTCCCCTAGGTTCGTTCCTTGGCAAATGAGTTTCAGTTCTCTACTATCTTCTTTTCTAGGCCCTTGCTTCCTTATTTTATCATTAATCTTGTTCTGCCAAGCCCCAACCCCTGCTTAAGTTGGTCGGTCATCCCCTTTATGACCCCATTTAAGGTTTTCTTGGCAAAGACACTAAGTTGGTTTGCCATTTCCTTCTAAAGCTTATTTTACAGAGGCATACAGGGTTAAGTGACTTGTTCAGGGTCATACCGCTAATAAGGGTATGAGGCTGGATTTGAACTCCGGTCTTCCTGACTTTAGGCCAGGTACTCTATCCACTATGCCACCTTGCTGCATATATACCATCTAGAAGCACATAAACAGTAGCATTGTGATCAATATACCTAAAGACCCCAGTTAACTGTGGGAGAAGGAATAAGAACTTCTTATTGAACAAAAACTGCTGGGAAACCAGGAAGCAATCTGGTAGAAATTAGGTATAGATAGACATCTCACAATATGTACCAAGATAAACTCCAAATGGATATATGACTTAGATATAAAAGGTGACATCCTCCAAGCAAATAATAAGAGAAATGGAAATTAAACAAGGTTTTACTTTATACCCTGAAAACTAGCAAAGATGGAAAAAATGAATAATCAATATTGGAGGGATTGTAGAAAGATGTTCCATAAGAAATGACAAACTATTTCAGAGAAAACTAGGAAGACCTCTTTGAATTGATGCAAAGAGAAATGAGCAGAACCAGGAGAGAAACATATATGACAATAACATCATAGAGCAAAACCACTTTGAAATACCTTAGGATCAATAAAATGACAGAGGGTCAAAGATGAAGCACCTACCTAGCTCCTGACAGAAAGGTAATAGGCTCCAGATGTACAATGACACATGCCTTTGAGAGCATTCTTCCATTTGGCTTTTGAATCCCTTCATAATACAGCCCCTTCCTTCCTTTCCAGTTTTATTTCTTCTCTCCATCTACATACTCTATTATCCAAGGACAATACTCTTGCTGTTCATTGAACAAGACACTCCAGTCTCCTGACTCTGATTTTTCACTGGCCATCCGTGATACCTGGAATTCTCTCCTTCCTCATCT
>JAQQSW010021554.1:0-10637 GCA_028646575.1 Pseudocheirus occidentalis
GAATTCAGAATCCATGCTGGCAAATCTCACCAAAGAAACAGTGGAGAGAATTACTTGTGGGGAATATAAATACACAGAAGTGAAGGACAATCATGAAGAAGAAAAGCAAAAAGTAATAACATTATAGGAAAACATGATTTTCATGCAAGAAAAACATATTGATCTTGAAGATGGTGAGAGAAATGATTATTAAATAACCACTTATTGGAGAGATCCAGGTTTTTTCCCCCTTACTAGCTCTCCATTCTCTAGTAGGTTGCATCAGCACCTGAAGGACATTGTTGTGGATGAATCTACCTGGGTTACATGTCTTTCAGTCCTGGGTGGGAGACTCCATTCAAGTAGATAACCTTAAAAAGAATTTGATCATTCTCCTTCGTTCTTGAAGACGATGAAACTGACATCAGTATGGTAGAGTCAACTTACAACGCATCTTACTGTGGCTGATCAGACCAATAGGAGCTAAGGATGCTCTACCATAGGTTGGGAATAAATAGTCCATATGAATATTTGGGGTGGATTCTCTAAAGTTGCACATCTAGCTTTTCTTTTGAGCTACTTCAATTCTACTTAGCTCATCGAGCACAGCACCTTCTCTGATGAGGGCATGGCATGCTGGCTGAGCCTGTGCCAGTATCTCCCATGTCACAAAATCAATTTCAAAGTTCTTAAGAGAGATCTCGAGAGTGTCCTTTGTATGGCTTCTTCTGACCACCATGTAAGTTCTCCACAAAATAGTCTTTTAGTCAATTGTATGTTTGACATTTGAACAACATGACCAGCCCATGGTAGTAGTTCTTTCTGCAGTAAAGTTTAAATGCTTGGCAATTTAGTTTAGTAAAGGACCTCAGTGTCTGGTATCTTATACTGCCAGGCGATCATCAGAATCTTCCTAAGACACTTCAAATGGAAACAATTCAGTTTCCTGGCATTGTGTTGGCATACTGTCCAGGTTTTACAGACATACAACAATGAGGTCAGCACAACAATTCTGTAGACCTTGTTTGGTACTCAGTCTGATACCTCTTCTTTCCCACACTTTCCTTTGAAGCCTCCCAAACACTGAGTTAGCAATGCATGTGTCAACCTAATTATAATGTGTACATCCATAGAAAGTATACTGCTGAGTTAAGTGAACTTATCCAGCATTCAAAACTTCTCCATTTGCTGTAACCAATGGTTCCATTTATGGATGGTGTGATAGTGGTTTATGGAGCACCTGTATTTTCTTAGTGTTAATTTTAGGCCAAAATTAGCACAAGCAGTAGATAATGAATCCACACTTTGTTACAACTCAGCTTCAGAGGCTGTATTAAGTGCACAATCATCTGTGAACAAAAAATTATGTATCAACACTCTCTCCAATTTGGTCTCAGTTTATAACCTTTTCAAGTTGAAAAATATATCGTCAGTGTGGCAGCTGACCTTGATGTCATGTTTGTCCTCTTTAAAGGCATTTGACAATTTGGCTGAGAACATTATTCTAAAAAACACGGGAGCAAGCACACAGCCTTGTTTCACTCCGTTGGTGACTGGGAAAGTACAAAGAATTTAATCTAAGGTGAATTCTGGCCAACAGTGTTCCACTCTGCCAGTTCCGAGCAGAGGTGGACCCCCTTTTGTCTAGATTGCTCTAGGCAGGGGTAGTTGATAAGAGATAGTCTTTTTGTTCAAGACTGATTGATCGGAGTCTCATCCTTTGGCCCCTCATTAGGATAAGCCCACTTTTCATTGTAATATTCATTCTTCTCATTAATTGTTAACAAATTAGAGTTGATTAGGAACAACCACTCTTCCAAGGGCATACAAGTGTTAAGTGTATTCCATGAGGGGTCTTTGGTTGGCAAGAGTGCCACTGACCCCTTTTATTAATAATCTACTAACATGATTAATAATATGATTAATTACATAGAAACTATGTCTCAAACTTTTTATACATGACAATGGGATGTATAGAGACAACTTAAGGATTATTGGTCTCCCAGAAGAAAATAGTAAATCAAAAAACCTGTATACTACAATACAAGCATTGACCCAAGAAAACTTCCTTGAACTACTGAACAAAGTACTTAACAAAGTACCAATTGAAAGAACCCACAGTTTAGCTCCAGAAGAAAAAAAAAACTATGCTGCAAACTCTAAGACAAGTACCAGTGAAGTTTAATAATTCCACTTGGAAACAACACATTTTGGAAGTGACCAGAAGAAATATCTTCAAATATAAAGCAAGAGGAATGTGAACAATAAGACTGTTCTGCACTTATCAGAAACTGAGGGAAAGCACAAAATAATGCAGTTCAGAAGTGCAAAGGAGCTCAAGATACTACCCAAGGTGACCTGCATACCTGAGCTTGACCATTCATGTTTTCATGGATGTTCAATTAAAAAAAAGCATCAGAAACATTCCTAGAAAGTAAACCAAACCCAGAGCAGAAATGTTGTTGTTGTTGTTGTTGTTGGTTGTCCTTTGTTTTAGAAGAGAATCAATGGCACCATGGGTGATGTTTTGACTTGCATAAAAGTTGGATTTAAGTGAGGTAGAGCTGCACAAAGTCTTCCGTCTCACTCTCTTCAGGGTCACCAAAGTCCAGTGGCAGAACAAAGCACAAGATGACTGGGATAGCCTGGGATGCAGTAAATGACCTTGGCAAATTTGATATTTGATCAAGCTCTACACCAGTGGTTCCCAACCTTCCTAACGCTGTGACCCTTTAATACTCGTATGTGGGTGTATCTGCATGTGGGTGGACCCGCCTGGAGATAGGTAGAGGAGCGGTGTCTCGGTTCCTAAGACTATCAGAAATACGTGTTTTCCTATGGTCTTAGGTGACCCTTGTGAAAGGGTTGTTCAACCCCCAAAGGGACTGCGACCCATAGGTTGAGAACCACTGCTCTAAATGCTTCACTTCTCCTATTTTAGCTGTCTTCATGACTGTTGGAAGAAACTGTTCTGATCTACTCATTCTGCAGGGGAAGTCTTCACATGCGTGGGGTATACATTCCCCTGATTCACTGATGGTTTTGAGGTCTGTTGGTTACATTCAACATGGTTTAGCCTGTCTGCCAAAATGGTTTTACTTGTTACAGCTTCTTGGAGCTACAGATGAGAGTTGGGTGAGAGGTGGACACCAAAGGTGGATGAGCAGCTGTAAATAGATATTGGCAAGCCCTCACACCAGAGGTGCTATTCCTCCTTGAATACCCCATATACCTCAAATAGCAGAATGTAACCACAAGAAATATAAGAAGAGAAATAAGCAGAAATGTAAGAAAAGCAAACAAATACAACAACATAACAACAACATAACAATTGAGAGCCCATTAAGAAATTTCTTCCTAAATGAATACAAAAAAGATAAGAGTGAGAGCAGAAGTCAAATAGAAGTGAAGCTGGAGAAAGAGGTCTGAAAACATGGACTTAACAGTACAACATTGTCTCCAGGTGAATTTTGTGGGACTAAATTGCAGAATAAGAGGGTGTATACAAGTGGGGAGGAGAAAAATAAGATGGAAGGGAATATTTGATGTATCCTAATCAAGTCAGGCTAACAATGAAGAGAAAATAACTTCTTATTTTCAAGAAGAAGCAGGCCCACAGGAGAATGAGTGAGGAGGCAAAGGAGGGGATTGAAAGAGGGACAAAATGGGGAGATCTTGTTTTAGTAGTGGGAGGGGGTACTACTGATGACAGCTCCCATGAGAAAAGAGAGATTCTTATAAACAGATGTTGGGGGCAGAGATTTCCTGTTTAGAGAGCAACTACTCATCCTATCCCAGGAGAAGAGGAATAAACACTCCTGGACAAAAGCGACACTGGAAAGAGAGGGAAGGCATTTCAAGACAAATGGGAGAAAATGACCACGGGGAAGGCAAAAGTTAATAATGAACTGCACAATCAGGGACATAGTAAAATTCTTACCATGGGACAATGTCCTTTCTATCATTTATAGGGATTAGTATTTCCAAGAGTGAGGTGCAACAGAAAGTGGGAGCTGGACATTATCTACAAGGCATTTATCTACAATATAAAAACTGTTCAGAAGTGTTAACTCAAAATAGCTACCTTAGAAACTTTAATTCCACAAGGAATATAGAGAATAAAGAAGAATTAAATAAGTATAAGGGCCATGAGCCAAAGAATAAAAAGTCTAGAACAGACAAAGGGAAAATGAATAATGAATAAAATGAAGAAAAGACATTATTTAAAAAAGATATAGAAAATGAAACAAAAAATGAATCACCTGAATAATCAGGTTTATTTCTTTAAAAGAGATTGGGAAGTCTGTTTATTATCAATCTGTGCTTGGTCGCCATGATGCTGTATAGGCAGTAACATTATTTCCTCAACTGAGAACAAGGTGGCTACTTCTGCTCAATGATGCTACTCACGCCAATTGTAGCATCACCCTTTGAAAGATCAATGTATTATTATCTCATGTGACTCTTGACATTCCTATGATTGGAAAATTAATTGTGTTGGCCCACTTTCCCCCCTCAGCTCAAAAGATTTGCCTTTATTACAGTTGATACTTTCTCAGCATATAGCATTGACCTCATACTTAGGGTACTTAAAGCTCATGTAAAATTCAGAAGAAATGTTTTTTCTCCCAGGATTAAGTATCTAGCCAGAAGTTTCACTTTTATTTTGCTCCTATATTCCTTGCAAAGCACAAAAATAGTATAATAGTGCCCCTTTCCTGCCTCTTTCCTCTTTCCTCTCCCTTTCCCCCAAGAGTAGGTTCTGAGAATAAACATGACTTGCTCTGCTGTCCTGTATGGGAAGTTTTATATTCCTATATTACAGACACTGCAGTGTTATATTGTATGTAAATAGTAGGTTGGAGTTTGGAAAAAAGCTGAAAAGGGCTTAAGTCAGATAAGAAACATTAACTATAATCCCATTTTCTACATTAAAAACTAATTTTCAGAGCAGTAATTTGTAGGAGGCAAATAATCAGATTATTTTCTTTATCTCTAAGTGTTTCCCAGATGGAAAAGCACCTATAATAGTATATTATGCAGTATGACTTGGATGCACATCAAAACCATTAGCTTACTTTAAAAGCTCTCATTGGAAAGATGATAACCAGAGTAAAGATCATAGCTACTCTCTGAAGTTGAATTTTAACAAGGTAAACGGAAATAAATGAAAACCAGCAGCATATTTCAGGCTTGCCAATCACATGTGTCTGATAACTCTGCATTGCTTGTACAAACTCAGCCAATGGCTTAGCAGACATCCAAGACTGAGCAGGAAGGGCATGAAAGAAAAAGTCTGAGCCATGGGCGAGGGGGCCAGAAGAGGTAGAGGATAAGGTGAAGGTGGGAGCAGGGCATTACTTCTCTGTTGGCTCTGTAGCCATAGGGACCCTTCCCCATTATGAGAAGGAATGTTTTGGAAGGCAGAGACAGTTGTTTAGACACAGACCCTGCCATTAACCTGCTGTCTTGTCCTGCTGAATTTTCTCAGATTTGATAGCACCCATAATCTCTACCTGTTGTGAAGGCTGTGGTTCAGCTCCTTCTCTTCATTTATTATACTGAGTAAGCGTTCCAACATGATGCAGATAGATACGGTTCACCAAATCCTCTCCAGATGCTAGAGACAGCTTATGTTGAGGGGAAAGAGTGATTGACAAGGGATCAGTCAGTTTGTGGTCATTGAGTCTGTCAATCAGTGAACAAACACTTGGTAAGTGTGTACGATGTACCAGGCACCATGTTATCCATTGGGAACAGTTGGGGTTCTGTCACTTATTACTTACTTAACCGTGCAAGTCTTATCACTTTTCTAGCCTAAGCTTCTATATTTGTAAACTGAGAATAGTATTACTGCTCTGCTTGCCTCTCAGGCTTGTTATAAGTAGCAAAGAAATATTGGTGAAGAGTGTTGTCAACTATGAAACACTATAAAAAACTGATGATGGTGATGATGATGATGATGACCTCTATGGAACCTCAGTTTTTAATGAAAATCAAATGGGAACATATCTGTAAAATACTTTTAAAGTTTTAAAATGCTATGGAAATGTCAGGTTTCATGCTAATTAAGTGAAAAATAATCACTTTGTGTACCTTTGTTTCCTCCACTATAAAATAGAGATAATATCACTCACAACACATTTGTTGTGAGAATTAAATGAGAAAATGTGTGAAAGTACTTTGTAAACTGTAAAGTTTAGTTATTGATGAACATATACATATATATTACCTGCATGTATGCATGTACACAACACACACAGATCTGGACCAAATGCACACGTGTACATTCACATATACCTCTGTATTTACATGTGTATCATAATGCACACATTATTATGTGCACACATATGCACACACATGTTAATATGTAGACATATACACACTCACATGTATGCATCTACATATGCACATGCATATATTGTTGCTCCTGAATCAGGAGGATATGATTTCAAATCCAGCTGCAGATACTTACTAGTTGTGTGACCCTGAGCAAGTCACTTAACCCTGTTTGCCTCAGTTTTCTTATCTGTGAAATGAACTGGAGAACAAAATAGCAAACTGCTCTAGTATCTTTGCCAAGAAAACCCCAAATGGGGTCATAAAGTGTCATATATGATTGAAATGACTCAACATGTGCATATATATGTATACATGTACATGTAGTTTCATTAGTTAAGGTAATTTCCTGGTGAAGAATTGTCCACCAATTCCAATTTCTTATTTAAACTTTGAGTCTCTCTCAGAGCCTGGGCTAGTGTTATGAACATAGTAGGTATAGATTTGTAAGATGATATCACTGCCATTGTCTCAAAGGCATTCTGACACTGCAGAAGGAAGGAGTCTCCCTATGCTTACAAAAAGAGTTGTGAAAAGATTTATGTTGAAGAGCATCTTGGCAATAGCTCTGTAGACAATTCCACTCAGCTTGGCTTTATGTTCTTTTCTCCTTTTGGAGGAATGGCCATCCAGGTGCTGTCTTCCAGTTGCTATTCTTACCATCAAATACTTCAAGATCCTATTCAAATAAAAAAAACAAAAACAAAACCTGTGCATCTGAGATATTCCCCACAGCCCTAAGGGACCACAGAATTACTAGTTGGAAAATACACAATGACTTGTCCAAAGCTCTCTTTATGATCTTGATTATAGCAGTTTAACCTTTCTGGGCCTCAGTTTCTTCAGCTTTAAAACGAAGAGTCTAGAATAAATAAATGACTTCTAAAGTCTTTTCTAGGTATGCTATTCTATGATTCTGTACTCCATAATTTAAATATATTAACTCTGTTGGATTTTGCTTCTGGCCCGTATTAAAAAAATGACAGTCATTAAAAGGCTCAAAGAGAAGTGTTATATATTAATCATAATAAGCTTTCTGATCTCCAGGTTATAGACTAATTGGCTCCCCTTTGAGTTTTTTTTCCCTGTGTTTTGCTTCAGTTTGGCCTATAATCCATTGCATCAAAAAGTAATGATTTTTTTCTTCATTCCTTATAGCTGAGTAAATTCTTTAGTTCCAGCAATGGATTTGCTTCACAGATATCTAACCAAGTATGCAATCCACACAGTTTAATTTAATTGTGGGGTATTCATTTGTCTGTATCACCAAGAAATACTCCGGATTTAATATCAGGAGACCTCAGCTCTTATCCCACTTGTGTAGCTGCCTTCACTTGTTCTAGTTTTCCTGCATTGTAAAATGAGGGAGTTCCATGGTGGAGAGTGAGAACTCAAGTTCATTCTTTCAAACTGTTTATTATGTAGCTATAAAAGTTATAAGCCACTGCTTCTCTCTCATTCCTCATTCTTCCTTGGTTGCCTCTCTCCTTCCATTTTTCCTGGATGAACAGGTCCTTCCCAATTCCCAAGGCAATGTGAGAAATGACCTAGAATTTTAGGGAAATCTACCTGGCTAACATTTCTCCATTGTCTGATCCAAGAAAAGCTCAGGTAGTTGCTAGAATCTTTTTTGAAAAACTGCTTTCTGACCTCATCTTCCTGCTTAAGAAGCTTTAGTGATTTGTATAATGTGTATAATGATTTGTATGCTTATTTAACTCTTCTTTCAGAGTGTAAGCCCCTGGGAGGGCAGGGATTATCTCTTATTTATAATTGCATTTTCATAGTGTTCTACATAAAGTAAATGCTCAGTGAATATTTATTTAATTAATCAATCCAACTGGACACTATAGTTTGCTGCCAGCTTCTTTACATCTTGCAACTGTCTCCACTGAAAGTTATTTATTTATTTTTCTGCTCTATTCCCCTAGACTCACACATCCAGGAGGAGGGATGAACATACTTTCGTATAATCTTCTTCAATTTCAAGATTAATTCTTTCGTTCACTCTGTTAATGATCTGACCTCCTTTAAGATCTATGAAATGTATCTCTACCAATTTCTTCCTATTCTTGTTGATCTCTTTTGGCCATTCTTCCAACTTGCTCAATGACTTCAATACCGTATCCATTTGCTTCCTCTACACTTCATCCTCTGCCGTCATCTCTGGAGACTTCAATATTCCTATGACTACGTATTAAACTGATCACACAATTCTCCGACTTCTTCAACTACAATGACTTCTTTTCTTACTCCACTTCAGAAATATCACCATAGATTTAGGACTAGAAGGGATATTAGACTACAATCTGCTCATTTTATAGGTAAACAAACTGAGGGATGAAAAGGTTAAGTGACTTCCCTTAATCACAAAATCATAAATGACACAGCTGATATTTGAGTCTAGGTTTATTGTCTCCAGATCTAGTATTCTATTTACTGAACCACAACGTGCTGGCATGATCATACCCTCGACTTCACTTTTTCTTGGAATTGCATTAATATCTGCCCCACCAGTTTGCCTTCTGGATGGACTCTTGGCATTCATTGCTGTTTGACCTGCCATTGCACCCTAAGGGTCATTTGGCCTTTCTATCTGCCCTCAGCCTAGGTATTTTCTTTAATTTGAATTTGAGCCCCTTGCAAAATTTTTAAAGTTGCAATCCCAGTGCTTAGGAGTTGGGAACATAGTGTTTAATAAAGGCTTTTCCATTTCACACCCCTAGGATTCTAGAACTTTGAAATTCTACTCTCCAACCATAAACTTCTATCCTTCCAACTCTCCTATTCTGTTAGTCATACTAAATCTAATTGTCCCATTTATTTTGACTTCTAGGCCCTTGACACCACTCTCTGTCACTGTAATGTTTTATTGGCTTCTGTGCTAGTATCCCTTGCTCCATTGGTCAAGGGGTTCTGAAATCACCAGTCTGTGACTCCTCATCCTTGGGTTAGCCACTCCTCCCTCATCTATATTCTTCACTTCTGTAGCTATGAAATGCTTTTTATGGGCCAGGTATTGTGTTTATGGACTGTTGAATGTCATTGAAAAAAGTCACAAAACTAAACTAATTTTACTACTAAAGATTTATGGTACAGTAACTCAGTTGCTGCTTGACACTACTTTTATTTAACCTGCAATGACTCCCTATCTCATTATTCACAGTGACTATTCCAAACTTTTCTTCTTTCTTCTCATTCCTAGCTCTACGTCTTACATCTCCATTTGAAGCAGATGACTTCTGATGAGTTCAAGTCCATCCAAAAAGACTTCTCTAAGTTCTCTTCTGTACATCAAACCTGTTCAACGTCATTACACTCTCTCACCTTCTTTTCTTAAGTGACAGAAAAAAGAAATGTCCCTACTACTCATTGAAGGGAATAAGCACTTTTATAGTGCCTAATGCGTGCAGGAACTATGATAAACACTTTAAAATATTATCGCCTTTAATCTGAGGCCATCACTGCTTACTTGTACTCATAATCTTATTTCTTCCTCTCTCCTTAGACCAGCAAGACCTTTTGCTCCTACATTCATTTTGCTCATATGCATCTTCAATTTTTCTTGCCATTAGTTCTTTACCAACTACCTAAAATCCCAATCAGTTCTCCCTCTTCCTGCATCTATTTTGTGATACATCTATCCTATGCAGACATTCCTTTATATCTTCCCTTCCTTTCAGTGCTAAATTTCTCGAAAAAGTTTGCATTAGATGTCTCCACTTGCTCATTAGCTGCTCACATTTTGACTTTTGTCTATACCACTCTGCTGAAACATCATTTTCAAAGTTAACCATTGATCTCCTAATCCAGTAGCTACTCCCCCATTCTCACTCTTTTTGACATCTTTGCAACGTTTGACACTGTTGACCACTCGTCTGCTGAGATAGTCTTTTCTCTCTTTGCTTTAGCGGCACTATCATCCCCAGGTTCTCCTCCCTCTCTGAGTGTTCCTTCTTTCTTTCCTTTGCTTACTGCTCATTCTCCTCCTTGCCTCAAAAACTACTTTCCCCCAGAGGTTTATCCTTGGCTTTCTTCATTCTATCCCTCAGCAATTTCATTCATTCCTATGGCTTCAGTTACTCCCTCCATACCTGAGATTTTTAGCCTTTTTTTGTGCCATAGACCTTTTTTGGGAGTCTGGTGGCAGTCTGTGGACTCTTTTTCAGAATAATATTTTAAATTCATAAAATAAAATACATATTTACAAAGTTATCTAATTATACTGAACTGTAGTTATAAAATATTTTTCTTCTTTTTTTTGAGTTGTTTATTTTCTTTTAGTTTACAAGATTCAGTTACAGAATCACTTGAATTTC
>JAQQSW010021555.1:0-10637 GCA_028646575.1 Pseudocheirus occidentalis
GTTGTGAATAATTATGTTGGTTCCAGTTTACTCTCATTTTGGAAGATCTACAATCTAAAATGTTTTTATTGTACCTTTTTACATTTAGAAATCTTTTCACTTACTGAATATTAATAATAACTAACATTTATAAAGAGCTTTAAGATTAGCAAAGCACTATAAATATATTATCTCACTTGAGATTCACAACAATTCTATTATATAGGTGCTTTTGTTATCTCCATTATGTAGAGGAGGAAACTGAAGCTGAAAAATGTTAAGTGACTTGCCCAGAGTCACACAGCTAATATCTGAGGAGAGATTTGAACCTGGAATCTTCTTGACTTCAAGTCAAGCACTCTTTACTCTTGCACTACCTAACAACCACATTGACATGGTGGGAAGAAGTGAAATAAATCACATTAGTGCCTTTTGTTCGTGCCATGATCATTTATTTTTACATTACTTAGAAGCAGGAATTTAGTATAAAAACTAGATAGTTTTTAATCAGTGAGTTGGATAGACAGTAGGGACATGCCCATGCACTGGGCTTCATGCTGTCTTGAGTTCTCTCCCACTCTCGAGGCTCATCCTCTTTTTGCAAAGCCAGCAATTTGGCAAAAAGTTCATGCCAATATGTTCATTTTTAATGGTTCAAAATTAAACAGATAAGCACAATTCTTTATTAAAACACACCAAAAGACTCTATTCTTTTAGGGCTCTAAAATATGACACCCAAACACAAATGTCAAATGAATTTATGTTCTCGATACTCCATTGAGTAATGCTTATAAGTCATTTTGCCTTGAACAAGTATAAATACAGATCATTATTCAAGACCATGACTGTTGAAATGGTTGACACTATTATCAAGGCTTCTAAACTCATGTGCTTAATTTCTTTAGGTTAAAGATCATCCTTATTTCTGTTAGGTTCTGTATTTCATGTCTATTACGTTCAGAATCTAACTAGCATAATGTGTTTTGCATCTGAACCTATATATTCTTTTGGTTATGTGTCTTTATCCATGGTTATCTTGCAATGGAGGTTAGACTTACAACAATATGTTTTCTTAGGTGAGTCAGCACTGAAATATACATGCTACTAAGGAGTAAGTGGTGGCTCATTCTCTAAGGTTTTCTTTTTTTCCTTTTCCTTTGGCATGAAGCATTCTAATTTTTTCTAGATTAAATAAACTCCCAAATTCCCATGCTGCTTGATAGCACCATGCCTCTCCTGTGTAGGAAGGTGTAGGAAGTATTTTTAAGATTTCTTTTATTAACAATTTTGCATTTTGGTACATGACATAAGTTGCAGTGTGTAGGTGGAAGTTTTCTAGAATATAAAAATAAAGGAGAATAGTGGGTGATTGAAGAGGCAATAGTATTTTAAAAGAAGAGATTAATATTTAACAGGCTCAAAAAGTTACAAAGATTTCACAGCTCCATCCAAAAACATTGAACACCGCCCTGCAATATAAAGGAATGAAGTATTCACCTCTAATTGTACAGAAAACTTTTTGTAAAGACAAAGACCATCACTTTTAGTCTCACATATTTAATATGGCCTTGCCAATGTCTCATTTGTTAATTTCTTGCTTTAAGCGAATAGAGCACCAGCCCTGGAGTCGGGAGGACATGAATTCAAATCTGGCCTCAGACACATGTGACCTTGGGCAAGTGACTTAACCACAATTTCCCTGCTTTCTCCCCTCCAAAAAGAGAAAAAAATTCAAAAAAAAGTTTAAATATTTACAAATGTGCCCTGTTTTGTGCAAACCTGATCTGTAAAAATCAGGTTTACAAGAGATTAATTAGGGAATAATATTAGCTTTACAAAAAAGAAATTTTCATTTTACATAATAATTCACTAAAAGGTGCCTTTAAATAATGGGAGTTGATCATTGGAAAGAAATCTCAAGTCTTTTTCCTCTAACCCATACCCCAAAGGAAGCTTTACTATAAATAAACGCAACACACGGTCTTCTAGTCTTGGCTTGGAAACCTCCAGTCCCAAAAGGATATAGAAACGTCAGAAGATTTCAAAATAAAAGAGGATGGTTTTATCATTTTTCAGATATCTTTCTACCTTTGTTTGGTCCTAATCCTGTTGACCATTCCTTCTCAATCTCCTTTTCAAGATCTTCATCCAAGTGTTATGGTGGAATAAAGAAATTGGAAAACAGCCAGACAATTTATTTAGCAATGCATGCAATTGCAAAAACAAATATAAAGGCTCTACACAGTTAATATATGATTTGGAGGGAATGAAGAATCAGGATTATAGAGACTGAGACATCTGGTTTGTTATTAGTAGAGAGAACTGGAAGACAACGAGGTGAGAGGGAGAAGGGTGGTTTTTTGGCATTTCTTAAATTGGACGATATTTGGGAGGGGAATAATCTTGTGTCTTCTCTAAAATCAGGTGACTTCCAAAAAGTTGAAATTTCAAAAAATGGCAAAGGCCAAAATAATGGCAAAATGGAGTCAACTAATGCTATTTTAATGTAGCACATTTAAAATGAAACTTCAGATTTTATACTTAAATTTAATTGTGGTTGTCCCCTAAAGTTCAATCCTGGACTCTCTGTCTTATTCCAGTGAACTGTCTCATTTGGTGATCTTAACAGCATCAATTATCACTTCTATGAAGATGATTTTCAGATATAATTGTCCGGCCCTAAATTTTCTCCTGAGTTTCAGTTCCACATCTCCAACTGCCTATTAAACATCTAGAACTGGATGTCCCATATACATTTTATACTCAATATAAATTAATTCATTCTCTCCACCCAAATCCTCCTTTCTTAACTTCCCTATACTATCAAGAGCATCACTATTTTCAGTTACCCAGGCTTGCAGCCTAGGTGACATATTTGACACTACATTGTTTCATTTCTCCCTGCCTTGCCACACATCCAATCTGTTGTCATGTATCAATAATTCTACTTTTGCCACACCTCTCATATGTACCCCCTTTTTCTCCTCTTACACTGCTGCTACCCTGAAGCAGACCCTGAAACCTCCAACCCGGAATATTTCAATTGTATTCTCATTGACCTACTTTTAAAAAATATCTCCCACTCTTGTGTTCCCTATAGTCATCTATCAAAGTGATTTTCATAAAAGCCAGGTCTGATTCTGTCCTCTTTCATGTGTTCAATAAACTTCAGAGGCTCTGGAGCCTATTGCTTCCAGAATAAAATATTAAATTCTCTTTCTGGCTTTTAAGTCTTGGGCAACCTGGCTCCTTCCTACCTTTCTGGTCTTCTTATACCTTGTTCCCTCCATGACCTCTATGATCCAGTGATAGTGGTCTCACTCTTCATCATCATCATGATCATCATGAATAATAATAATAACAATAAAAATAAAATTGATAAAATGCCCACCACGTGCCAGACCCTATGCTAAGAGTTTTACAAACGATACCTCAGTTGATCTTCACAACAACCCAAGAAGGTAGGTGCTGTTATTATCCTCATAGTGGAAGAAACTGACACGAACAAAGATTAAGTGATTTGTTGTCTGAGGCCAGTTTTGAACTCAGATCTTCCTTACTCCAGGTCCAGCACTCCATCTACTTAACAGTCATGCAAGATGACATCTCCCACCTCTGCATTTTCTCTGGCTGTCTTAATGCCTAGAGGGCTTTCTTTTTCCTTTCTATCTTCCTTGGTTTTCTCCAAGTTTCAGTTAAAAATGCAATGAAAATTATATTCAATAAAAGGTGATAAAGGGATTGACTAAGAACTAATTGGAAACTAGGTAGTCTAATCTTAAAGAATGAATGGATCAGAAAACAAATCAATTTCATTAAAGAGGACAACAATGAAACAACATACCAAAATTTATGGGACTGCCAAACTAGTACTTGGGGGAAATTTTATATCCCTAACCACTTACATAAATAAAACAGAGAAAGAGAAGATCGATGAATTGGACATGCAGCTAAAAAAACCCCATGGGACTAGAAGAACAAATTAAAATCCCCAATTAAACACCAAATTAGAAATCTTAAAAATCAAAGAAGAGATTAATAAAGTTGAAATGAAACTAAGAGTAGTTTTTTTGGAGTGGGGGTGGGGGAACCAATAAAATAACTAGGCCATTGGTTAAATTGATTTTTTAAAAAGAAAGAAGAAAAGCAAATTACCAGTATCAAAAAATTAAAAGAGTGAATGTACTACCAATGAAAAAAGAGATTAAAGCAGTTATTAGAAACTATTTTACCCAATTATATGCCAATAAGTCTAATAATCTTAGTGAACTGGATGAATATTTACCCAAAAAAAAGTGTATTGGCCAGATCTACAGATGAGAAAATAGGATACATCTTAGGAAAAAAATTGAATGAGCCATCAATGAGATTCCTAAGAAAAAAATCCACAGAACCAGATGGATACAGTCTGAATTTTACCATACATTTAAACTAGTACTAATACTATATAAACTAGCTGACAAAATAGGCTATGAAATCCTACCAAGTCCCTATTATGACACAAAATATGATGTTCATGTCTTAACCAGGAAGAGCAAAAACAGAGAAAGAGAAATGTAGACCAATTTCCCTAATCAATATTGATGCAAAAATTTGCATAAAATACTGGCAAGTAGATTACAGCAAGATGTCACAATGGCCATCAATTATGACCAGGTGGGATTTATACCACAAATGCAGGGCTGGTTCAATATTAGGAAAATTATCAGTATAATTGACCATGTCAATAATAAAACCAACAAAAATCATTTGATTACCTCAACAGATATAGAAAAAGCTTTTTACAAAACACAACTTATTCCTATTTTAAAAAATAAGAAAACATTTTTAAAAATAGAACTTTCCTTAGAATTCTAAGTAGAATCCAACTAAAATCATCAGCAAGCATCATCTGTAATGGGGATAAGTTAGAAGTCTTTCCATTAAGATCAGGGGTTCAAGCAAATATGATTATTATCACCACTACTATTCACTACTGTATTAGGAATTAGAGAAGATTTTTTTTAATGAAGGGATCAGAATAGGCAGTGAGGAAATGAAACCATCATTCTTTGCAGATGATATCGTGATATATTTGGCAAATCCTAGAGAATCAACTAGAAAACTAGTTGAAATAATTAACAACATTAGCAAAGTTGTAGGATATAAAATAAATCCACATAAATAATCAGAATTTCTATTTGTTACCAGCAAAGGTGAGCAGCATGAGATAGAAACAGAAATTGCACTTAAAATTACTGTAGGCAATATAAATATAAATATACTGTACAATAATCAGCTATGTATGATTTAGCTATTCTCAACAATACAAAGACTCATGATAAAAAATGCTATCTACTGTAGTAGACAAGATTTTCAGGGGTCTTGGCCCCATTAAGGAAATGCTCCCCACTTCTACAAGGTCACTAGGCAGATATGCAGGAGGAGTATAATCTTGTTGGGTGGATGCTTTCATTGGTTCTATGAATATCTGAAGAAAGTACAGGGTAGTTAATTTGCAAGTCTTGTTTGTGACTCCCTGTTTGTACCTCTGGACATGATCCTAGGATAAAATCTTAATGAATGATTAGCCTTGGGCTGGGGTAGGGAAAGGTGGAAACCTAGGATGAATTCTTGCATTCTGGTCAAGTAAGAATCTGCTATAGGGAATATAAGCCCTCTGATTTTCTTCTATCATTGGCTCTGTATGAAATGGTTCTGTAATAAACAGACTATGGAATACATCCCTGTCTCTCTCTTTCTCTTTCTTTTATTCAGCTGGTAGCTAGGCCACACAACTGTGCTGGACACAGCAATCTACTGTTAGAGAAAGAATTGAAGTAGTCTGAATGCATATCAAAGCATACTTTTAAAAACTCTATTTGGGGGTTTTGTTTTTTGGTCTATGTTTTCTTTTGCAACATGAGTAATATGGAAATCTGTTTTGCATGACTGCAAAATATAATCTATACCATATTGCTTACCTTCTCAATGAAGGGGGAAGCGAAAGAGGTAGGGAATTTGGAACTCAATTTAAAAAAGAGAGTGTTGAAGATTTTTATGTGTAATTAGGAAAATTAAATCTTTTTAAAATAGAATTGATGCTGAATTCATAATTACATAAGATATGATCATCATTTCCAGTTCAGTGTAATACAATGTGAATTCAAATAATGCAATCACTTTGGGTCACACTAATTAGGTCCTAGCTTTATCTGGTATAAATTATCAAGGTGTATTCAAGATTTATATAAATATAATTGTTTAAATCCCCTTAATACTGATGTCTTCAATCTGCAGATTGTCTTCAATTTATCCTACATATTTCCTACTTATATAAAGTTTCATATTGATTCATCTGTTAGACTGTGCACTACTTGAGACCAAGTACTCTCTTTTGCCTTTCTTTATATCCCCAACACTAAGTATATTGTAAGCACTTAGTTTTTATGAACTGACTGACAGACCTCCTAAACAACCTGTTCCAATTTTGGACAGCTCTAATTCTTGAGAAGTTTTTACCAGGCATCAGTCTTAAATTTGCCTCTTATAACATCCAACCTTTGTTTGTTATTCTGCCCTCCAGAGCCAAATAGAATACATCTAATCTGTTGTCATCAGATTGATTGTTGATAGGCCTTCAAAATAGCAACTGCATAGCTACTATAACCCTTCTGAATCTTCTCCAGGCTAAACATGCCCAGGTCTTTCAACCAATCTGCATATGATGTAGATTCAAGACCCTTTCTTATTTTAATTGACATTTCCCAGCTTATAAATGTCCTTCTTAATATGTGATACTCAGAAATGTACAAAAAAAATAGCTATGGTGGATCAAAGAAGGTGGAGTGGAGATGACAACTCAGATGAACTCTCCCAACATTCCCCTCTAAACAACTTTAAAATAACACCTCAAATCAAATTTTGGCATGGCAGAGTCAACACAATGTCAGGATGAGACGTTTTTCCACCCTAATAAAACTTAGGAGGTCAGCAGGAGAGGTCTGTGACACTATGGTAGGGGGTAGCCCAGACCACATGCATTCACCACACTAGTGGTGGGTCTTGGAGACAGCTGTTTTAATGGTGGCAGCAGATTCGGGAAATCTCAGCCTAGAGATGGTAAGGAAATCAGACAGCTGATCAGAAAGAGTTTATAGGGTACACTTTGCTGACACTTGGTATAGGATCTGGTGCTGTTTAGCAACTGTATTCTCCATACACTGTTTGGTGTTACAGTTCCAAGACAGAGAAAAGTGCTTGCATTTGTGTCGGCAAGAGATCTGCAGTTTACTCTGATAAAGGCCTCATTTCTCAAATATATAAAGAACTCTATTGAATTTATAAAAATAAGTTATTTCTCAACTGAAAAGTGGTCAAAGGATATGAACAGGTAGTTTTCAGAAGAAAAAATTAAAACCATCTGCAGTCATATAAAAACAATGCTCTAAATAATTGCTGATTATAGAAATGCAAATTAAATAACTCTGAGTTACCACTTCACACCTCTCAGAAATCATAAAAGCTGGAGGGGATGAGGGAGAAATAAGTATATTAATGAATTATTAATGGAATAGTGAACTGGTCCAATAATTCTGGAGAACAATTTGGAGCTATGCCTAAAGAGATATAAAACCATGTATACCCTTTTACCCCGCAACACTACTATGAAGCTATATCTCAAAGACATTAAAGGAAGAGGAAAAGGCTCTATTTTAGGTTCTTTTGTGGTGGTAAAACATTGGAAACTGAAGGGTTGCTTGTCAATTGTGGAAAGACTGAACAAGTTGTAGCATACGATTGTGAAGTACTATTGTGCTATAAAAATGACAAGAGACTAGTTTCAGAAAAGCATGGCAAGACCTAAATTAACCTAATGTAAAGTGAAATAAGAACTGGAGATCATTATGCATGGTAACAGCAATGTCGTAATGATAGTCAATTGTGAAACAGTTGGCTACTCTGATCAATACAATGTTCCAAGACAAGGCCAAAGAACTCATGATGAAAAAATGCTATCCACCTCCAAATAGAGAAATGATAAACTCTGAGTGCAAAATTGAAGCATGATTTTCTCACCTTTTTTGCATTTATTTTGCAATCTGGCTAAAATGGAAATATATTTGGGGTGATTTCACAGGTATAAATGATATCACATTTCTTGCCTTTTCTGTGAATGAGGAAAGGAATGAGAGGAAGGGAAAAAATTTGGAACTCAAAATTTAAAAAGAAAAAATTTAAAAATAAATATTTTTTAAAAAGTTACAAAAGATTACAAATCATTAATAATAAAAGAAATTCAAATGCAAATTTCAATAATAATTCAATGAGTAAAAAAGATAAATGCAAATTTTTAGGTAACAACTTTGAGGTCTTGCCTCATGTTAAGAAAATTGTCAAAGATGACAAAATTTGAGAATGTTCAATGTTCCAGGGTGTCATAGGAGGACAAGAACAAAATTAATTTCTTGTAAGGTTTTGAATTTATAAAAGCTATTTTAAAATTATGCAGATAAAGTGATTGAAATATCCATACCCCCTGACCTACAGATTCTACTGCTAGTGATATATCCCAAGGAGGTCATTGATAAAAAGAAAATCTCCATTTACACCAAATATTTACAGTAGGACTTTATGTGGTAGCAAAGAACTAGAAGCAAATTAAATGTCTATCAATTATAGAATAACTAAATAAATTGTGGTCATGGGATATTCTTCTGTTGTAAGAAACTATGAATATGGTGAATATTGAGAAGAAAGTGAACTGATATAAACTGATGCAGAATGAAGTAAGTAGTGTCAATAAAAGAAAATACACAATAACTCAGTTTAAACAAAAAAGAACAACAATCACAAAATGATCAAAAATGAATGTTGGGAAGGTCAGCCAAGATGGCAAGTCAGAAGGAGCCAGTATACCTGAGCTATCCATAAGAACTACTTCACAAAGATCTAAAGAAGGCATCAGATCTAATCTTGATCAGAAAATCCAAGAAAAAAATCATAATGTCTTATTTTTGCAGTTCATGTCAACATAAGGAGACAGAGGAAGAGCATTAGACAGTGAGGGAAAGGTCTAGCCAGGAAAGTGCTTATGGGGCATTAATAAGAACCTGCCTATGTCTGTTCACCAATGTAAGGTGTCCATGATCTGGGACAGAGTGGCCTAAATTTTTCCTCCACTTCTCTTATTTGGTTTTCAAAATTCTTTTTAAATCTATCTGTGGCTTGTAGGCAATCTTCATACTTCTTGGGAGCATTTGGTGTGGGAGTTCTGACTGCGTTGTCTTCCTCCCACTCCATGCTTTGTTCCTTTTTGTCCATAAAAAAGGATTCTAGAGTTTATTGCTGTTCTTACTTTGCTTCCTTTTCCTCATGTTGGCCAGTCTATTAATTGCTTGGTTTTTTAGCTCTGTGGAACTCTGCTTCCCGGAAGGGGGGGGAAGGGGGAGGGGGGAAGCTCTGTCCCAAATTACTGGGGTTTTCACAGCTGCTGGAGCTATTAGGGGGGTGCTGCAGGCCCCCCCCAGCTTTGGCTCACTGAAAGCACACCCCAGGACCGCTACTCAAGACCACAATACAGATCCAGAGCACTCAATGCAAGAGCCCTTGGCCCTGATTGATCACCTCAGCCCCATTGCTATCTGCAGGCCAGGAGCTCTGAAGCAGCCCAGTGGCAGCCGCTGCTGCTTTCAGCTGTTCCTGCTGCCACAGGTGCCTCTCGCTGCTTCCTTGACCTGGGAGCAGTTTGACCAAGCTGCTTTTCTCCCCCGAATTTAGGAAAATCCATTGACCTTTCTCTTAGCCTTTTTTTCTTCTGGCCTGATAAATGTGGGAACTATGCCTCCAGTGCCGCTGATCTGCTCTCCTAAAGACTCGGCTCTGCCCAACCACCCTGGGGCCTGGCTGGGCCAGGGTTTTGGCCTGGGCCGACTGTGGCTCCCAGCCTGCTGCGGTGAGCCCCACCTGCCAAGCTGCCTTCGGCAAGAGATGTGTTTTTTGTATTTTTTTAGAGTTTTTTGGAGCTCTAAAATTTGTTTAGAGTGGTATTTTATGGGTATTTAGGTTGGCTGTGTAGGAACTGTGAAACTTTGCTGCTTCTATACCACCATCTTGGCTACACCCCCCTCTCAAAAGCATTCTGAAGAGAATAATTCCTTCAGAATTAGAGAGGAGCAAATGGAAGCAAATGACTTTATGAGAAATCAAAATACTATTAAATGAAAAAATAGAAGGCAATGTGAAATATCTCCTTGAAAAAACCATGGACCTGGAAAATAGATCCAGGAGAGACAATTTAAAAATTATTGGACTAGGGGGCGGAGCCAAGATGGCAGCGTAGAAGCAGCAAAGGACTGCAGCTCCCACACAAACATGCTAAAAAACTCATAAAATGGGACTCTAAAACAGATTTTCAAGCTCCAAAACTCTCCACAAGACAGAAAGCACATCTGTTGCTACAGGAAGCGCAGCAGGCGGGGCTCTTCTCAGCAGTCTAGGAGCCACGGCCAAAACCCGGCCGGCTCAGGCCCTGGGGCATCGGGCGGGGAGCCGCCGCTATAGGAGAGCAGATCTGCTGCACTGGAGGCAGAGTTACCACATCTATCAGGCCAGAAGACAAAAATGCTAAGAGAAAGGTCAGTGGATTTTGCTAACTGGGGAGGAGAAGAGCGGGTCCG
>JAQQSW010021556.1:0-10637 GCA_028646575.1 Pseudocheirus occidentalis
GGGGCCTGAGCTGCTGGACACAAGACTGCCTGAACGCTGAGCAGTTGCCGTGAGTGAGGAGAGGAGGACCTTTGCCTGAGGTCGCTTGTCCTGTTTTGAAGGCTTGAGAATGTGGGTATTTACTGCTTTAACTACATGTGCCAACTTCATAACTACTGTGTTGGCTTTGACTTTCTGGTTTTGGGACTCAGTTTTCTGGTACTTGAATAAATGCTCTGACTATATTTCTCATGTAGAGAGCCTGTTACATTTTGTGATTAATAACCATATCAGCATACTTACAGTTACTGTAGGCTTTGTGAATGCTGCATTGCTGATACATGGGCCAAAGAAAACATCACCAACTACCAACCTCTATGTCTACTCTCCAATTTTTACAAAGTATGTAAACCATCTATAGGTGAATTGAGGGCATCCTCAATGATGGTATTAGTTGAGAAAAAACACTTTCTTAACTGATGGGTCAACTAGTTACCATTTCATAACTGACCAAATAACGTGCTTACTGTTTGCAGATTATAAAAAAGCATTTTATTCAATAGAACAAAACATCATTTTAAAGATTCTTTTACGATAAGGTGCCTGCTATCCACACATCAAAAATCATTCAAAATTCCCTAAAAGGGGGCGGCTAGGTGGCGCAGTGAGTAGAGCACTGGCCCTGTAGTCAGGAGGACCTGAGTTCAAATCCGGCCTCAAACACTTGACGCACTAACTAGCCGTGTGACTTAGGGCAAGTCACTTAACCCCAACTGCCCTCAAAAAAAAAAAAAAAAAGCAAAAAAGCAAAATTCCCTAAAAGACATAACAGAAGTAACTCTGTCCAATAACCCTCTGATTGTAAACATCAGTCAAAGTAAAAAATAAAGATGAAAGGTTTACCAAGGTTGTTTATCTCTGTGACAGAGGAGAGCCAATAGCATCCAAGTTGAAGAAGGGTCCTCTATAGACAGAGAGACTCTTCAGGTGCTCTTTCTGCAGATGGCATTGTACTGGCATCATCAAGCCCTGGAACATCACATTTTTTGGAAGAGCTCTATAATCACTCAAGACATATTTTTGGATAGAAAACCTATTTTCTAACCTAGAGGTTGTCTATCAGTAAGTATATTTGGGTCAGACAGTATAGATGTTGTATAGACAGTAGAGATAAGTTGGGCCTGGAGTTGAATAGAAGGAGGGTAAGCTGAATTATCTTTGGGAAATTACAAAGTTCCTTTAATGACCCAAATGTTGTAGGCTGGGCCTGACTCAGGCCAGTACCCTGGTAGTTTGATATTGAACAAACCAAGTACTGGGGAATGTCTCAATATCTTTTAAGGAAAAACTAGTCTAACCTACATAGATAGAGATGTTCAGATATTGCTCCTATTATACCAAACTTCTCAAGCAAACAAAGTTTACAGCATTCTATCGCTATCATTTTTTGGTAGAGAGATGTGGAGTACAATAGTCTCCAAAGAATTAAAATTAATATAATAAAAGGGTAATGGAGAGATGTGATGGGTATGACTAGGCTACAACACAATCAGGAACTTCAAAAAACATAAGTAAAAGATGTCTTCAAGTAAATGTCTAATAGGAAAAAAGAGATAGTCTGGTGGTGGGGCAAGAATGAAGGATGACCGGTGGTCAGCCATAGTGCTCCACCAATATCAGCGTATTATTAGGAGAAAATAAAAAAGGTCTCCAGCACATCGGCTAGGCCCTTTGTGGTAAAATTATTGGAGGATATAGGCAAGTGTTGCAAAAAAGAGGCAGGCACTGATGGGCTGCAATCTGAATAACTGGAGGGAATGCCCAAATCAGTGTGGACACAGATACAACTGAATAAAAACAACAGAAATAATAATTAAAATGTATCCTCTTTCTATAAAGTATATGTTATTTAGCTGTTTCTATATCCTCTACATAAATTTATAAGACCATCTACTTAGAAATGGAGTTATTTGTAGTGAAAAGTAGGATAAACTTGGGCAGAAATCCCACCTCTATTAGTTACCAGCTTTGTGACAAGTAGCATAAACTCTCTGAGAATCAGCCTTATCTATAAGATGGGCATAATAGGGGTGGCTAGGTGGCGCAGTGAATAGAGCACCGGCCCTGAAGTCAGGAGTACCTGAGGTCAAATCCGGCCTCAGACACTTAACACAAAAAAACTAGCCGTGTGACCTTGGGCAAGTCACTTAACCCCAACTGCCCTCCAAAAAGCACAAAAAAAAAAAAGATGGGCATAATAATATCTGTAGTATGCACTACAGGGTTGTTACAATGAGAAAATGATGTGATGAAAGAATTTACCACATGGACAAAATAACTGCTTTTTTGAAGTATTAAAGCATATGTTCTATATGTTCAATCTCAACAGTTTCAGATTAGAAGTCTTCAGGTCAGGACCATGTCTGCCTAGTCATTCATGTAGCAGCTATACTTTGTACAACATACAAGTTCTTGAAAAGTTGTGGGTAAGAAAGAATTGCTTTCAAATATTAACCAGCTAATTGGTTGTTGAAAGAAAAACTAGCAAATCCTTTCACAGTGTGAATAATCACTTTAAACTTATCTTTCTTACAAATTCGGATGTGTGTACACTTTAAAGATTCATAGATCCAGAGTTGGAATGAACCTCAAAGGCCATCTAAACTCAGTCCTCTCATTTTACAGATGAGGAAAATGAGATGCCTGGCCCAGTATCAATAAGGATCAGAAGCAGGATTGACTTACGTCTTCTAACTACAGTGTTATTGTCTTTTCTACTGCATCACACTGTTTCCTTATGTGGAATTTTCTTTAACTGAGGAATACAAATATAGCCCCCCCCCCCACACACACACATACATATAGGCATACTAATTTAGATGTTGCTTTTGGAGATACTGCACAAAGAAAGTGAACGAACAGTTTAGCTGGGAAAAATTAAGAGGAATGTTATATAGCTCAGATATGAAGTGGAACCTTGAACAATAAATTATAAGAACTGATTAAATGAAATGTGATAAATTCTATGCCTGTATGCTCAATTCAATTCAACTACTATTTATTCATCACTTATATACAAGGCACTGTGCTTAGTGCTAGACATACATACAAAAACAAAAACGTAATAGTCCCTGCCTACAAGGAGCTTAGATTCTACTGGAAGGAGATATAACATCATTAACAATACATACAAAAGTGAACACACACAAAAAAAGAGTAATTTCAAAAGGGAGAAAATGTTACCAAGATTAGGAAAGGCCTTGCATAGGAAATGACACATCAGTTGTTTAGAATAGCATATTTCTATAAAATATTTTCTACAAAATGCTGACTTTTGAAATAATGAAGCAAGGTAAGGAAGAATGTGTTCATTTGCATATCAGTACTCAAAATGCTCTTCTAGGTCATGACTAGCTATGGGGAATATCTTTATTGGTCTCAGAGATTTCAAATGTAAATGAATTTCAAGTATGAATAATCTAGTAAACTTGTTCATACTATTCTTTGTCAAAGATTTAGCTCCACATTAATCCAACATAAATTGACTAGTTGATATATTACCTGCTTTTCAGGATGAAGTGATTGGACAATTTCAGAATCATTTCCTTTAACAGCTATGATATAATCCATACTTTTTTTTTAAAATGCCATAACTTAGATGGAACCCATTTAAATCTAAATTATCATATCAGCACAAGTTTTCTACATAACACAGAAAATACATTAGAGAGGCAGTACAGTAGATAATACACTGATCCTGCCACTTAATAGATATATTATCTTGGAGAGGTCACTTTATCTCTTTATGTCCCTTTCTCATCTGCAAAATGGGGATAATATTTCTATTACCTACCTCACAAAGTTATTGTAGGAACAAATAAAATATGTGAAGAAGTTAGGAACAGTAAAGCACCATATAAATGTGAGTTATTTTCCTTTCCCTCACACAAGAAATTCCATCTCCCAGCTCTATGCATTTCCAGTAGTTATTTACCATGCCTGGAATTCTCTTCCTCCTCATCTCCACAACCTGGCTTCTCTGACTTTCTTCATATTTCAGTTAAAATACCACCTTCTTCAATGTACCTTTCTTGGTCCCTCTCAATGCTAATGCCTTCCCTCTGAGATTGTCTCCAGATTATTTTGTATATATTTTGTTTGTACATGATCTTTGAAAGCTGTCTCCTCCATTACTTGTGAACTCCCTGAGGGAAGAGACTTTCTTTTGCCTTTCTTTGTAGCACTAATGCTTACCACAATGCTTTGTATATAGCAGGTGCTTAATAAATGCTTGTTGACTTACATATCTGTTGGCTTGACTAAAATATGTTTTACTCTGAAAAAATTATTTCTCCTTTTCCTGATTTGCCTTCCAGTGTATTCACAGACTAGCATATAGAAACCATATACAGTATTAAGAAAGAAATTTTTCCTGACTCACTCCAGGCTTTAATCATTAAGGTAAGAAATGCAAAGAAAGAGACACTATTTTGCTGCGGTCTCATATTAACATAAATACTGATTTGAGTTAAAGAGGAAATGTTTGACAAAGGACAAAAGAATATGGAAGGAGGTAGAAAGAAAGCAGCCTCAAATCATACTAATTGTACAAGGACTCAAAATGGTTCCTGCTTTTGAAAACAAAGGGTATCTTTTGCGTGGTTTGTAGCAATGTGACAAATGAAGCAGGCAACCTAGCTATCATTAACAGAATCATTTCGGTGTAGAGTCTGGATAAAAGCAGAGACAACACAAGGACTGAGCCAGGCCTGGCAGCCCACACTGTAATCACATAGTGATTACCTTGTTTGTCATCTCTTCAGCGGTGCTCACTGCCCACTCTCTTTGCAGGTTAAAAAAAAACCCTAATAAAAAATCATATAATTCCAACTTTAATGAACCAGAGAGAAGCACATTTAGGACACAAGATTCCAGAAAACGAAAAAAAAAAAAATCTCCATTACTTCAGCCCAAGGAAATCTCTGAATTGACAGATTAATCTCTACCACTCACCTGACCCTTAATACTCTTGTATATATCATCATATAAGGCTCACACAGGAGTTTGACAAGGGGCCTGCCCCATTTAGATGAATACTGTGTGTCTATATCTGGACACAGAGGAAACCAAATTGAAATCATCCTCTACAGAGGCTACAAAATATAAGACTATCATAAGCATGACAAGACATCATATCTTGTCATGCTTATGATATAGCATAAAGGCCTATATGATCTTATTAATGGAGAACCCATCAGGAAACTGTCACAAACATGGAAGCTACTGGAATGCATGGGTACAGGAATGTGCTGCAGCCAGCTTGAGGTAGCTCCTGAGTACCATTTTGAAGTGTGAGTATTTATATCTTGGAAATCAGCAAATATTACAAATCAGACCACAATTTATTGTTTCGTTAACTGTCAAGACTTAAGAAAGTGATAGAGAAAATGTTAATAATGTAAACTTTAAAGTGTGTCATGCATACATTTTTTCCCCCCTCGAGAGCCAGCTGTTAAACATTTACCAGCACACCCCTGCATAGGAAGAACATTCAAAGGTGGGTTGAAACTGCAGGGAGACAAGAGATGATAGAGAAAAAAATGGGTACCCAGCAGTTTAATTGTGTTCAAGTGAAAGGATAGTAGCTAAGTGGAAAGATGGTCTATGTAGGCTGTTCTGCCTACCCTTTGTCTGACAAAAACCATTTATAAGAGTATTACTTTCATTCACTCTTTAGAGTGGAAGAAAATAAAAATGCCTTTTCCACCCACCATGAAAGAGGCAGAAGCTCAGGGAATTACATTATAGGTCTTGCATTGTACTTCCAGGCTCAAGAATATAAAATGAAAAGCAGTTTCTGCTTTTTGAGCAAAGATGCTCCACTGAAACCTGACTCATCCTGGGCAGTTTAAGCTGTTTTTTTTTCCCTTTCCTTGTGAATATGGGTGAGTTAGGTGAGTAATGCCCTGCCGTCAGAGAAAAATAGATCCTTTTCCATTATGTTAAAGTCCCGCATTTCCAGCTGTTGTGGCCATCACTTCTTAGGGAAAATCAAAGAACATTTGGCTTCATTTCTACAAGTCTGCTTGTGTATTCTGAAAATGCAACAATGAGGATTAAAAAATGATAATAAACAGAAGTTTAGAAGCTACTCCAGTGCCCAAAGGTTCTTGTTAGCAGAGGGAATAGGTTGGGTAGTCAAGGATTACTGTATACAACAGTTCTCAAGGCACAAAGAAATAAACAGTGATGAATTTCTGCTCAACACCTACCTGTCTCTCTCCGGGGATCAGAAATACCTTCTCTTTCCAATTTCAAACTCTTTAGTTAAATACCGGTGTTTGAACAGCAAGCAAGCAGAAGTTCTAAGAAAAAAAAAATCTCTCCCAATCTAGCCAGTATTTATCTGGAAGACAGGATTACTGATTGATATAACTAGTCTTTTCTGGAAACACCCTATTATTATTATCAAATGCCTTCTGTCGTGAGTAAGTGTGGTTGCGGCAGCTGGCACCGTGTTAGAGTTAGAAACCTTTTAATTGAAAGGTAAGATAATTTCAGCAAAGGTACAGAAAGCACTTATTATAGCTTATTTTGCAATGTTTCTTTTTCCTTTTCCAGCAACTTCTAGGAGACTTTCAAGTCCATCAAAACATTTAGGAGCAACTTTCTATATATCAACAGCTTTTTCACCTAATGGGATAGAATCTTACTATCCTGTCACCCAGCTGTAATCATCCTGGAGGAGGGGAGGATGTCTGTCTCAATGGCATTTTCTTATTCAGCTAATTGAATTAAAAAAAAAAACAAAACCTACAATAATGCTTGACTATCCAACGGCCTAATTACCAGCAGCTTTTTATTTGTACTATCATTAACTTCACAGCTGCTTTGCGAGTAGTGCCATGGAAATGTCAGCTAAAACTGTTAAGTTTTTCAAAAAGGATAGCACCAAAAATGGGCCAATTCTCAAAGCCAAAAGCCCAACTCAGGCTTCAGAATGGCTCTTATTCGGAGCAGGAGAAACTATATTGAGACTTTAAGAACTGAAAGATACCTCAAGAGTTCATCTATACTCATCTCCCCATTTTATAGTGAAGGAAGCTGACACCCAGAGATATGAAGTGATTTGCCCAAGGTTAGATAGCTAGTTAGTGGCAGAGCTGGGACTGACTTCTAGTCCTATGCATTTTGCACTATATAATACTGTTCTTACTTGGTAGTCAGCTAACATGACTTATTACAATGAATCATATTCCTCTCTGGCCTGTGTATCACCAAGAAACATTCTACTCTTCACACCTCAATTATACTGCTGTGTTTTGTTGGCAAGTCTCTTTTTCTTCCTTCCATGATTCTTATTGTCTTTCTCTGGAACATTTCAAGAATGGCCCAGAATGAAGCAAGAGAACATTATTTATAATATGATCTTGCTTGCCTTCTTGTTTCAGGAGACCAGGGCACATTTGTGATTTGTAGAAGAGCCTACAATTTTCAGAATTTATTTTTAGGAACTGCCTAACTGCCTCTATTCTCACTCTTTTGCTTCAATCAGTTTTAATTACTTTTCTCTACACTTTTAGATTCAGGGCAGCTAGGTGGTATAATGTATAGAGTGTTGAGCCTGGAGTCAGGAAGACTCATCTTCCTGAGTTCAAATCTGGTCTCAGATACTTACTAGCTGTGTGACCATGGGCAAGTCACCTGTTTACCTCAATTTCCTCATCTGTAAAATGAGATGAAGAAGGAAATGGCAAACCATTCCAGTACCCTGGCCAAGAAAATACCCAAATAGGGTCATGAAGTCAGACATGACAGAAAAACAAACCTTTAGATTCAGGTCTGCTCACATTCTAAGACGAATTTTGGCAACCCCTGGAACTACCTTTGCAAAATTTAGCCTACTTTAATCTGCTGTGATGTGTTTACTCAAGCAGTATAAAATTGGCTAGCAACCCTAACCCTAACCCTAACCCTAACTTCCTGAGCACAGGCATACAGAATAAGATATTTAAAAAATCTGCCTAACATATATTCCTGTATTTGCAACTAAGCCTATCCCTAAAAGTCTTGAAAAATATGTGTCTGTTCTAGACTAAGATTTGGTATTGATATAATGGGAAAAGCAATGTCTCTGGCATCAGAGAACTGGGTTCAAATCTTCCTTCAGATGCTTACTACCTGTATGACCTTGAGCTCTCTCTCATCCTTTAAGGGTCTCAGCTTTGAGTTTGTAAAATGAAGAGGTTGGACTCGATAGCCTTTGATATCACTTCTAGCTCCAAATCTATAACCCTATAATTTCCATGTAAGGTTATCCTTCAAGGTCTCCAATCCACAGTCTGGTATCCTTGTAAAGATAAAGGGAAATTGGCTCAGTTCTCTTTCTTTTATTGCTGGATAATTATATCTTTTCTTTTCTCTCCCTTTCAAAATTTGAATCCCAGGAAACAAATTCTGCCCAGTTAGTCAATGAATGCTGCTTAACCTAAGAATATTAGGTGGCTGAAGGATTTTATATCAAGGTAGTAAAAAAAGAGTCTTTTATAAATAGGGGCTGCATTTTAAAATATTAATCAGCTACTTTTATCTGCATATCCTTGTTCCCCGTGAAGAGGCCTGACAATAGGTTTTTATCAAGAGTGGTGATGTGATATGGGTTCAAATACTACCTTAACTGCTTGCTACTCCTATGATCTTGGTCAAGTCAGTTAACTTCTCTGGACCTTAATTTTCTCATCTGTAAAATAAAAGAGTTGTATAGATCATGGTGTAAAAACAGGGGTCACTAAACCTGTATAGAAGAATCCCTACATATTGATTCAGAAAACCACATATTAACATTATGCTTCATTGTATTTTATGGTGTTAAATGCTTCCCAACTACATTTTAAACCGATTTAAGTACCATTTGGGATGTTGCCTCCATGTATGATGCCTCTCAGATGACCTGTAAGGTCCTCTCCAACTTTAAATTTATGATCATGTGACCTCAGTTCACTTCTGTTGTCTTATAATCAACTCAACTTCTTTCCTCTATACTTCAAAATGTCTATTCTTTTTCTCAAAGGACCTAAGTCACCATGAATATTTCCTACTTCTCCTTTTGTTGTACCCTAGGTTCTATTTCACCAAGGTAAAATGCTAGGTACTGGGAGAACATATTCTACTCTTGGCTTGACCATAAACTAGCACAACTGTTTTATGTCTCAGTATACCCAGAGAGCCATGGTTCCATCTTGTTTTGCCCAATTTTTCTATCTAGAGTTCACAGTGGATAATCACTCTCTTATAGAACTGCTCATTATGATTCCTACTTAAAAGGCAAAAACAGGGAAGAGAGCGTATGTATTCATGATTGTGAGCAAGCAAATTAAATTAGCACAATAAGGTGTTCATAAATGAACTCTGATCTCAGGGTTAAAACCCTGAATTCCATTTTTACAAAGTGAGAACTCATCTGGTTGTTAACACAGGCTGGGCTCTCAAAGCCTGGAAAAGGCAATACTTTAGAATGAATATCCCAAGTCATGCATCACAAACTGAAAACTCATTTAGAGCCTGCCATCCTTCTTTCTTCCCTCTGCCAAACTCTCAACACAGAGGAGACTCTTTTGGAATTCACTGGAAAACTCAGGCAGAAGCAACGGCAAAAAATACTGAGATCAGAAAATTAGATGTCAAGAACACTGAGTAACAGTGGCATGTAAAAAAAAAATCAATATATGTCCGCATATTTATATGTATGGGGTAAATCCATCAAAGTAAACTGGATGACATTTGTCTCAGTCTGGATGAGTAATCCAGCATTTGATGACTCACCTAGTGTTATCAGCAAACCCCCCAAGCCTTATGCTTCTTAGTCAAGCTAAAGGAAACTTTATAATAGATCTTCCACTAATTGAATCCTCTAATGTAATTTGATTGTCAGCCAATTTACAAACTTAGATCAGAGCTTCCTCCATATTCGACAGTTTGTTTTTACTGTCCTCTTAATCATTTCTGTAGCTAGACTGGATCTGATAGTGTTTGTAGTTGCTCATTTTTAGTAGGAATTGAAAAAAACATTTTTTTTTTTTGTCTTCTATGCTTTCTACAGGTTTGGGATGGCCCTCGTGATCTAATAGGGGTTTTTCCATCTGCTGTATCTGATTCTAAAAATCCAAGTCACAAATCAAACTCCCTTTCTGCCTAAAGAGGAAGTGTGGTCTCATGGTTTCAACAGTTGGCAAAGTATGGGTATTATTATTTGGACTTAAGTCACTGTAGCTCTAAGAGAAGTCACTCATACTTTTTATATACCTCAGTTTTCCTTTTTTTAAATTTGTTTTCTTGTTTACACATGAGATTTTTGAATTACAAATTTTCTCCCCATCTTTCCCCTACCCCAACCCCAAAACAACAATCCCACTGTAAAGCTCCTCCGCTGATCTGCTCTCTAACTTTCTGGTAGGGCAGGGAGGGTCTCCCTACCTCTGCCCCTGTATATCTTAATTCCTAGTTGCAGGTATTGCAGAGCTTTAGATTCTAGATTCTTTTGGTTTCTCCCTTGTTACCCACCCCCCTGGAAGGACAACCAATTCAATACAGGCTGTGCAGGTATGATTATACAGGACATCTTCATAGTGGACATAATGTGACAGTGATCATATGTCCCT
>JAQQSW010021557.1:0-10637 GCA_028646575.1 Pseudocheirus occidentalis
GGAAAGTTTGTGTGGTTTTCTAATGACTGTATTAGTAACTAATGATATTTAGTAATTGGGAATCTAGCTTAGTGGTTGACTGCTAGATGAGTGACAGATTAAGTTAATGGTTGCCCCATGAGTGGAAGATTGGTATATTGTGAATTGATTGATTGAATCTTTAAGTGAGAAGGGCTTCCCCCTTAGGGAAACCAGGTGATTCTTCTTACGAACACTATGTTGTGACTTTCTGTAATAAGATGTAATATTGAGAATATTATATTGTGACTATTGTACTGAATCTTGATTTGTAATGGAATAAACAGAGTATTCGCTATTATTGTGTAATCCGAATCTTAAAAGCTGTTCACAGTAGCATTCTTTTGGGAATCTGCTGGTGCTTGGCTTTATAATACTCCTATGAGTACCAAAGAATTTACACTAATCAGCAGTGTTTTCTCTGTTCAGAATACCAAATGTCAATATAGTTTCTTTAATTCCAATTAACTGCAGCAAATTCCCTGGACATCTGTGTTTCTTTTTGATAGTCTTTTCTTTTCCTTCTACTGTGTGTATGTGCACATGTGTTTCCACCTAATAGTATTTTATTTTTTCAATTACATGTAAAGATACTTTTCAACAATCACTTTTATAAGATTTTGAGTTCCAAATTTTTCTCCTTCCCTTCCTCCCCTTCACACTTCCCAAGGCAGCAAGCAATCTGATACAGGTTATATATGTATAATCATATTAATAATATTTCCACATTAGTCATGTTGTGAAAGAAAAATTTTAAAAAGGGAGAAAATAATGGGAAACAAAAAACACAAAATATGAAACCTACACTCAGACTCCATAGTTCTTTCTCTGGATGTGGATAGCAATTTTTCATTATGTGTCTTTTGGAATTGTCTTGGATCTTTTTATTGCTGAGAAGATCTAAGTCTATCATAGTTGGTCATCACACAATGTTGCTGCTACTATGTACAATGTTTTCTGGTTCTGCTCACTTCATCTGGCATCAGTTCATATAAGTCTTTCCAGGTTTTTCTGAAATATTCCAGCTCATCATTTCTTATAGCACAATTGTATACCACACACACATATATACATATACCACATATATATACCTCATATTCTACAACTTGTTTAACCATGTCCCAATTGATGGACATCTCAATTTCCAATGCTTTGCCGCAACAAAAAGAGCTGCTATAAATATTTTTGTATATATTGGTCCTTTTTCCTTTTTTAATGCTCTCTTTGGAATACAGACCTAGTAGTAGTATTGTTGGATAAAAGGGTATGCATAGTTTGGTTGCCCTTTAAGCATAGTTCCAAATTGCTTTACAGAATGGTTGGATCAGTTCACAACTCCATCAATAATACCAATGCTTTGAACACTAATGTTCCAATTTTCCCATATCTTCTGCAACATTTATCATTTTCCTTCTCTGTCATATCAACCAATCTGATAGGTGTGGAGTGGTACCTCAGAGATGTTTTAATTTGCATTTCTCTAATCAATAGTGATTTAGAGACAGTTTCAATTTCATCTGAAAACTGCCTCTTCATATCCTTGAACATGTGTTTCCAAGATTTATCTGGTTCCATCCTACAAGAAAGAAATGAAAACAAAACAAAACAATAAATAACATGAATTAAAAAGACTTGCAAAATCCTGAATGATTATGTTTTTCAGTAAAGAAATGCCTAACAGAATACAGTTTTAAAGTAAAAAGTCATAGAATTATATTGTTGAAAAGTAGGGTTACCCTAGGATGAATAGGCCTCTGGGCAAAATTTTTTAGGGAGGTAGAGCCTGTCTGTATAAACAATTTGATTAAAAATATATAATAAGTGTATTATTAAAATGCATCATAAAATGCACGGGCTTATGTGAAGCATACTAATTTACTGCTGAAGATTTAGAATAATGGGTAGAGAAGAGGTACTTGTGTATTTTTTTATTTTTCAGCTAGTGCATGTAAAGATTCTTCCTAATGTCTAAGTGGGTGGGCAGAGCTTCAAGTTGCTTTAAGGGGGCAGTCTCAGAAAGATGCCAGGTGGTATTCTTTAGGCTGCTGCTTGGTCTTAGGTCTGCCTCAGTAGGTGGGCAGATGAGAGCAGCACAGAAAAGGTCAGTGCAAACCCCGCAGGCAATATTAAAGTCAACTCCTTAGGTCCATGCCAAAAGACCCAGGGCAGTCAGAGTATTTAGGGTACAAGAAAGGCACCAGGTTCCAGACTAAGGCCAAAAATTGGGCCAATTCTAATATTGAGCATTGGTGGTGAAGTCCTTGTTTCAGGCTGATGGTTCTCTCATTGACTGCAGGTCAGAATCACTGGGACTCTGAGAAACTGCTGCTCCTGTTGTCCTCCAAAGGGATCACTCCCTTGAGTCAGAAAATTGGGGACACCCTTCTGTTTCTAAGGGTAGTAACACTGAAAGGGACCCTAGAACTGCTAAATCAGGGAAAGGAAATTGGAAGGAACGGACAAGAGTGATAGATAACACTGAATTGAAGGCTTGATGTTGCATTAGATATTAATCAATACCTTAAGTAGTCCAGATGCAGGATCTCAATTTCTCCCAAGCCTAGTGTGAAAATGCTCCAAGGCTTAATCGATCAATCACTTGGCATTGATTAAGGTGGGGAAAGGGAATAAACATTTATATTTGTTCTGAAGTCAGGAAAACCTGAGTTCAAATCCAGCCTCTAGCTGTGTGACCCTGGGCATGTCACTTAACCCTTATTTGCCTCAGTTTCCTCAACTGTAAGATAGGGATAATAATAGTATCTACCTCCCAAGGTTGTTATGAGGATCAAATGAGATAATAATTGTAAAGTGCTTAGCATAGTGCCTAGTACATAAATATTAACTATTATTATTATTGTTACTATGTGCAAGGCACTATGCTAAACACATTACAATTCTTATCTCATTTCATCCTCACAACAGTACTGAGAAGTAGTGTTCTCATCCCCATTTTGCAGTTGGGGCAACAAGGAAAACAGGGGTTAAGTGACTTGCCAGGTCACACAGCTAGTAAGTGTTTTCAGCTGAATTTGAGCCTGGGTCTTCCAAACTGGGCCCCAGAGCTCTATCCACTGGGCTACCAGCTACCTCATGCTAATTAAGCATTTATTATGTGCCATGCTCTGTGCAAGGTTCTGGGAGTACAAAGGTATAAAGTTAAACAGTTCCTGTACTCAAAATTTTCGTTCTATTTTAAGGAAGAAGTGAGGACAGAAGGTTGCCATGGCAAGAAAAGCATGGATATAAGATTTTATAAAACTTGAAGGTTTGGGCATGTACCAAGATCCATGCATGGCTCCTGATGGCCATTCTTGGGAGCCTGCTGAATGACAAGGACACTACACACAGGGATCAATTCTGCCAAAGTGGACTTTCATAAGTGTATAAGAACCTTGGAATTGATTGTGTGACACGGGAGACACTGCCACAGGACTATGCAGCATGGTATGTCCACATCAGAGAAGGCAGTGTGCTCTATGAGCAAGAAGAATTGAAATAGTTCAAAGGAAAAACAAGATGTGCACATTTAGAGAATCCATCCCAAATGTTCACATGGACTATTTGTGCCCAACCTACGATAGAGCATTCCAACCTCATATTGGTCTGATCAGCCACAGTTCGACACACTGAAACTTGACTCTGGCATAGTGATGTCATTTTCATCCTCTTTGAGAAGGAAAGAACAGCCAAGTCAACCATTTGACTGTGTTACTTCTTTATCCAATAAATTCCAGCGCCATCTATTGCTTCTAGATTAGAAATTTTTAACCTGGGTCCGTGGATAGATTTGCCTTTACCTTAGGGGCATATATCCAGGTTCCCTGGATACATTTCAGGGAATCTGTGGGCTTGAATAAGAAAAAAAGAGATGAGTAGGTGTCAGAGGCAAGACTTGAAGCCTGGTCATCTTAACGCCGATAATTTACGTTTGGAGAGGATGAGTCATTCAATATTTTTACTCTCCCATTTAGGGGTCCCTAGTTTTAGAAGCATGGACACAGACTAGGTTCAGTTCTAGAGGAGCCTAGCCTTTGAAGAAAGGATCAGGGTATTTTTCTCAAAACTCTTTACATCCCAACCCTGGAGCCCTGAGGAAAATCACTTCAAGCTTAAGTTTGGCTCAAGCCTAGAGTCTCTCCCCAAATGGGGTAATAGAAAGGTACTGAATATACTATGTAAATCAGGTATAGGACAGCTATTTATTCTACTATCCAGATGCATGTTGACAAAAAAACTTAAAGAAGGAGGAATAATTTATGACTACAATTGTGCTCTTCTTAGTAGATTGTTACTTCAAAACATAAAACATCTTTTAGGACTCATGTATAGATATTTCAGATTCACCTTTAACTGTCACTATCTCCCTCAAGATTTATATACTTTGGAGAGCAAGATAGGGAACTAAAATTCTTCTTCTTTTGGAGTTCATCTACTTCAAGAAGTGATGTAGTAGATGTAGGGATCACCTCCCATGGTGCATCTGGCACTATTTAAAAGAGTTAGAAGCCCGCAACACCTTTAGCTCATAAGATTACTTCTGAAGTTAGAAATGAGCATCTCAGAATTGGTGTTGGGTCACCTGTACTCAGGAAAGAAACAAAAAGCAGAAGAGGCAGCTTGAGATCTGGTATCCATGGTTAAGCTCACCTAGACCAGCTTGGGGGCTAGGGGGATAAGGAAGGAAGGCATGATACACTTTTAAGTTTAATCTACACAACTAACATTTTCTCCATCACTTAAAACAATTAACAAAACATTAAGCCCTGGTTTGTAGTAGTTGACATTTTTAAAGGTATACACACTGAAATTTTAACAATAAGCTCTCTTGTTAGAGTTCTAGTTGGCTCCAGCACAATCCTGGACTCCCTGTTCCCTTCTATGTACTCAACCATTTCAGTTTGCCTGAGTTTAGTTCTGGGAAAGTCTGACCTCCAGTTAGGAAAAGTAGATTTCTCCAATTTCAGGCTCTTTGGTTCATTAATTAGTCCCCATTCCAACTCTCTGGAGACAATATCATTTTTGGGGTTCAATTTTAGGGTCTCCCCCAAAAGGGAGGAGTGTAAGAAAATGCATATTTTACCAGTGTTCTGCTTAGTTGAAGATTGCTGAGCAGACAACTCAAAAACCCTCAGGTGCCTTGGGCTGCTCAGTGTCTAGCACTAAGCATGATCGGAGATGTGAATAAGAAATGACCAGACCATGTGGGTAGTTCAAGGAAGAGCTATGAACTCCATTTAATGATTCTTTGAACAAGGTTTTTAAAGATAAAGGAGACAAAAATTCAAGTACTCTTATCATAATCTTAGTCTGTCATATCCTCAAAGTAGTTCAGAACTTGATAAGGTTTTGTTACCAAGGTGCCAAAAAGTCTTAGGAAAAGTCAAATGCAGGATAGGTGAAGGGAATACAAATGTATTGTATGTATGTTTTGATTTGCATTTCTCAAATCAATAGTGATTTAGAGCATTTTTTCATTTGCTTACAAATATCTTTAATTTCTGCCTCTGAAGATTGCCTGTTCATATCCTTTGCCCATTTATCAATTGAAATTCCCCCTTTTTAAAGAGAAGTTTAAAGGCATATAAATCAATGCCTAAAGTTTTAATATTGTGTGTCATAATTTGCATAATGCAATGTCCAAATATACAACAGACTATTATAATCCTCAATATAGGAAGCAGATGCATAGAGATTTTTTCAATGTATCAATAATTGTTCTTGTAACTCCTTCTGGGTCAATCCCAGGGATCTCACTATGTTCAATATCTTAATTATTTGTTTGAAAGCTTTTTATTTCCATGGTGATATTGAAGTTATGTCACACTCCCAATAAGCAGGCTCTGATCCTGTCCCATGTGGTATCGGGATGAGAGAAATTATATAAGCTAGGTGTACCACAAATATATGTGTATTTATAATCACATCTATGTAGCAACTGAGTTTTAAATGCTTTTAACTCATACCTAAACATAATACTAAGTGTAGTAATAAATTGATCTTATACAAAAGATTCTTATTTATATCATGTTGTGTCTTAAAGGCTACAGAAACATTTTTTGATAATTCATTAACTTATTGTGCAGTTTAGATTGCAAACACAGCAGTTGAAACCATTAACGATATTAGGACAGTGAATTTAGTAACAAGAAATCTGACAAACCTTTTTCTCCCCTTCTTAAGATATCAGAAATTTGGTGCAATGCATATACCCTTGATGTTTGATATCAAGCATAAGTGAAATTAGTTGGAAAAAAAGCAAATAAAAATTGTTCAACAAGAGCTCTACTAGATATACATAGAGCAAAAGTGAAGTCAATACAATTAACAATCCAGACATAGCTAGGTGTATCCATAATTACATTGGAGAAGGAGTCTGGTCTTGAGTTTTCAAAACCAAAGTAGTATTCTTTGCCAGTTCATTCACAAATTAAGCAGTTTGTATCCCACTTAGCAGAGAAATAGAAGACACAGTTGCTGACCTTAAGAGGGAGGTGATTAGTCCTGTGATTTTAAAATGTCCAAAAATCAGTTCTTATTAGAAAATCAGATATTTCTTGAAGTGTAGGCTCCTCTGAAGTCTGTCATTGTGTAATGTTTCATTAGAAGGCTGTATCATCCTGTGAAGAGTTGGGATACCAAGTCATTTCCTCTTGGGTTGTCCTCCTGAGGGATCCTCTGATCTTCTCTGTTTCTGTATCTGGGAGGTGATTTGTGGAACATGCCTGGACAGCATCTAAAAATAAAAGCAAAACCTCACCTCTACATAATTAAGGGACAGGTCTTTTCTATTTCTTTATTTGGGAATATGTGCTTTTTCAAATTGTTATTGTGCTGGTGTATACCCTTTTTTAATGATGCTTAAAAATTTTAGGTATGTATAAGGCAGTAGCTAATTGCCCTTATGCTGTATAGGTCTAAATCCAAATCCCCTTTTTATTTTTGTAAATAGGTTTCACAGAAAGATTGAAATGATTTGCCAGTGTAGGCAGGGGCATTATGGATTTTTATTTCTTTAGCAGTATCTAAAAATGAAAAACAATGGAAATGGAGTGAAAAAACATTCTTTTCCTTACTGAACTGCAGGTGTAATCATATAAAACTGAAGGACAATAACTTTGCTCTGTCCATATAATATAGCCTTATTAAGTTAAATGAATAGGAGGTTTCACAGTTACAAAGAAACAGAAAATGATTAAATTTTTTGAATAGAAATATAGTCATTGACTGCTGCCTTTTCATTTCTGAGGGATGTTACAGGGAGAGGACTCTCCATTATTTAAATACACAATTACATAGTATTTTATATTAGGGAAAAAATACCATTAAAAAAGTCAATTCTTGAAGAAATGGCAACAATAAAAATTAAATTAGAGGCTTTTAGTAATACACTGAAAGTTTTCTTTCCCATTTCTCATTCACCTTAAGTAGGTTTGTAAGTCATAGTTATGATAAACTGTTAACCTTCAACCTAAAAAGAACTATAATGTTGATGTATGGCTCAAAAAATTAAATTTAAGTTTTAGATTCAAGAAAACTAAGCTTTTTTGTTCAAATTGCTTAGTTCACAAATTTAAACTGTGCTTGATATTACTTATCTCACTCCAAATATCTGCATGTGCCAATTCTTATGAATGTAAATATTTGGTAGTAGATAATCTCAATTCTTATTTAGCTTTAAACAGCAAAGATCATCCAGCCTTCAAAGTTACCAAAACAAAAGCATACAAGAAAAAAGTGTTCACTTATCACATGGATATATTGTAAGTTTCTAAGGAAGTGACATCCATTCGCCAAAGACTATTAGATTTTAAACTTGTAGGATTAATAGAGGTGGAAGACTGAGAAAGTATATGAAGAAGGCATTTTGTGCATGACTTAACTATTTGCCTGGCCTGTTCTTGAGTAAATGTGAAATTACTTGTTTAACATCCTTGCATTTTGAATGCAGAGGTAAGTTTTGTATTGTTAATTTATCAGCCACAGCACCTCCCAGCCGAATGGGCCCAGGCAGAGATGCATGAGAACAAAAGCAAGAAATCCAAAAAGGACCTTCTCTGCTTCTTTTTTCTTTTTCTTTTCAAATTTTTAAAAGATCAACTTTGTTTATTTTTTGGTTTACATCATTGATTTCCACAAGATTTTGAGTTACACATTTTCTCCCTGTCTTTCCCCTGCCCATCATCCCAAAATAGTAATCCCACTGGATCAGTCTCCCAATCTACTCTCTCCTATATCCTCCCTCATCACCCTTCTGACCTTTTGGTAGGATAAGATGCCTGTATCTATCCTAGTGCCTGTATATCTTATTTCCCAGTTGCATGTAAATAATAATAATGATAATATGTATATTTTTATCATTTGATTTTAGAACTTTAAATTCTAGATTCTTTCCCTTCCTCCATCACCCATCTGGAAAGACGGGTAATTCAATAGAGGCCATACATGTGTAGTTACATAGCACGTCTCTGCAATGAAGATGTTGTATAACACCAACTCTATTTCCTTCCTTTCTATCCCTCCCTCCACTCGTTCTTTTCTCTACTTTGTACTTGTCCTTTTACGTCCTTCTTCACTTCTAACCACTTGTTGCAACTGAAAAAACAATTGATATAACTTTTGATTATTGAAATCTTTCTCAATATTCCTTATGGCATAAAAATAATGTTTACTATCTGTAAAAACATTAAGGGATTGAGGCTGGTCCTTTAGAAGACATAAAATAGTAAACATTTCATTCTTTTGGGGAGATGAAAAGGAACTCTTTTAGCTATCAGTTTTATTTGAGGCCTTAGTAAAAAGCCTTTTCTGCTTCAAAAAAAGGAGAGAATGTTATTTGTAATAAACTACCAGAAAGGGTCTTCTTAGATTCACATTTCAATTTGGGCTTTAATATAAGGTTGCTGAATATGGATAAGGGAGAGTCTGAGCTGGTAACTGCAGGTTGTCTTTTGTTAAAGTTTATGGGAATTGGGGGTTGAGTCTTCCCTTATAGCAGTGAGCTGGTGTATTACGATCTCCTAATTTTATATATAAATTTACCCAATTAATATCTTCTAATAATTTTTGAAAGTCATTTCTTCAAATTACTGTTTTTTGAGGCTCAATAATTTTATCTCTCATTTTATGTCCTAAGTAATTATATGGAGGTTGCAACTGAAATTTTTCTGGGCTGTGACTAACCCATGTTGAAATAAACTAACCTGAGTGTCTTGAAGTATTTGTTGCAAAACCACTTTTGAAGGATATGCACACAAGGTGTCATTCATATATAATGGATAAGATGTGCACACGGATATTTATCTCTTATAGTTTTAATGCCTGTGCAACAAATTTCTGCCACATTGTTGGACTGTTTTTATCCCTTGTAGGAGCACCTTCCATTAAAAACGTTCATGGGGAGCTCTTAAATTAGTCGATGGTAGCAAAATACTGACAATTCGTCCTTTATGTAATAGGACAGTTTTAAAACAATCTTTTAAATAGATTTTCCACAAAGGCCATTCTTTTGAAATCATAGAGGGAGCTGAGAGGCCTGGTTGAAAAGCTTCCCATAGCCTACCTTTCCATTTGAAAAAGGTTTGGTTGAAGGAGACAAACAAATAGTAATATAAAATTACAACATTTATTCGTTATTCCCTTAAGGCTAGCTTTACTACTTGTGCATGGAGCGCAGGACTAGAGTCCTGACTGACAAACAAAAGGATGAGAGAGCTTAAGTACATTCTAGGACCATCCCAATTAGGCTGACTTACACAAATTTGTAGTCCCCGTAATAGTTTAATCATTGTATGAGAAAGGAGTTTTCTTAATTGGATAAATGGCAAATACAATAAAACAAGAAAGATGACAAAGTGTCAGTTGAAATTACTATCCAGAATATCTGTGTTTTCTTTATCATTAACAATCCATAACGTGGTATATGCTCAGAAAATCTTAATAAAAAGTCCCATTACTCAAGTTAATGCCTCGAATTGAGGGTCTCATCCTTAAGAGCCACAAAGTAGGCTTTGTTAACATTAGGAGAGGTATTCTCAGAAACAAAACTAGGTCTGTTTGGAAATTATGACCTCTGAATGCCTGTTTTAAATCCCACTCACAGCCCTATCTGGGCTCTGGATTGGCTGACATAGAAAGAGAGGTTTTTTTTTGTTTTTGTTTTTGTTTTTGTTTTTTTTGTATAATGAGGCAGAACAGCCTGTTTGATTAATTCAGATTTTGGCCAAAATAGGATATTAAATAATTATCAGAGGTCAGTGAACATTCTCTATTTTCCTGACTTATTACTTAACAAAACTAATTTAGGTATCACAAAGTGTTTTAGTCAAAGGAGAGAAGAAAAAATATACATATTAATTGAATTAAAATTAAAAGCTGATCACCAAATTTTTTTAAAGCTATTAGTTCCAAAATTCCTTTAGTTAATGGGAATATCTTTTTTTTTTGTCAGAAATTTTTTTAATTGTTGGTACCGTATAAATTCAAGGAGAAAGAAAGTAGCTAAAATGATTTACAGAAACAAACACAAAGAAAAATCTCCACACAAAGCCTTTACCATCCCTGGCAGTCCCTTCCCCAGCATCATGAGGAAAAACATACCCCCCAAACTGAAAACATCC
>JAQQSW010021558.1:0-10637 GCA_028646575.1 Pseudocheirus occidentalis
GTCACTTGGGCAGAGGGAAAACCTGCTTTCGATGCCACAAGGAGGGTCACTGGTCCAAGGAGTGCCCCTCCAGGGCACCCCCCCCCCAGAGGGAGCCCCAGGAACCAATGCCTCTAGAACCATGCCCGTCTGACCAGAAGGGACATTGGAGGAAGGATTGTCCCTGAGGTTGGAAAAGTGGCAGAGCCACCTCCCAGTACCCTGTCCTCCAGTCTTCTCAGGACCTGGAGTGATGGGGAGCATGGGGCTTGGCAGTGTTCCCACTTTCTCCATCTCTCACTGAATTCTGGGCAAGCAAGTTGGCTGAAGGTAAGGTTACACACTTTATAGCTAGGTCTATAATTTTCTTTCTCCCTTTTGTCTCTCCCAACCTTCTCAGAATTCCTGCAAAAAAAGTCATAGATGAAAATCTCTACTTGTGGAACTGGCCTATTTGATCCACAGCGGCCATCTCAAACCTAAATCTCAGTGGAGGAAAAAACTGCTGGGGTATAAAGCTTTGATAAATAAGGTTACTCTTCTGTTTGGAGGGAGTGTATCTGGGATTTCAAATGAAAATCTCTTCTTATACACCACTCAGAAAAGCAGGGCATGGAAAAGATTCAGCAAGGCAATACGACATTTCCCTAACCCTAAGGCATGGATAATCCTTCTGATCTTTGAACAAGCATGGGTTATGCACTGTCAGTTCCCAAAGTTAAGATGTTTTATTATGACAATGGCTTTAATTTCCAGATTCTACTTCTTTTGGATAAAGCCTGAGGTCACCTAGCCCATCTGGATGATTTTAACAGAAAAGTAAAAGTCATCTGCCTTCCCCAAAACATGTCTTCATGTGGATTAGGAAGCAGTTTAGAATTTTAGGACTCATTATTTGGGAACTGCATAAGCATAGGTCAATGCAGCTTTGGATGCATATAAGTACTTAACATCAAGAGATTTCTGGAAGTTCTACAATATTTAGCATGCAATCTGGAACATTGCTAAGGCATGTGAAGATGTAAAAACAACATCTGTGAAGAGATTGTGGAGGAAAAGCATGTCTGCAGTTCTGATTTTCCTGAATTTGACCAAAATGAAACATTGAAAGGAGTAACAAGTTTGCAAAATTAGCTGACAAAGTTGAAGCTACAAGTGGATTAGAATGATATGGGATGGATTGAGTCTCATGGGGAAGAACGGGCCAATGAGGATCTGACTAAGCTGCAAAGATTTCAGAAGAAGAAAGGGAAACTCTGGAACCTAGAGTCAAACCAGGAAGGTTCCCAATGAAACCCTTAGAAGAAGCATTTCATCATTTGAGTGAACTTTTTTCTTTTATTGAAAGCATAGATACAATTATTTCAAGATTTTTTAAAGTTCCAAGACTAGTTTCGTTTTATTGCTTGCCATAATCTGAAATATAAGGAAAAAAGAGCCACTGTCTAAACATCTCCCCATAGTATCATAAAGAAAAAAAGGTGTGTAGCAAAACACAAATGGTAAAACCTAGGTGCAGTGAGTGGAGAAGGGGCACCATCCTGCGCACCTCTGAGAACATTACTGTAAAATACTCTATCAAGTTTATCATTAAATTTACATTTCAATTCAAAATTCTGTTGATTATTAGGGTACAGCATTTAATATATCTGCAGCTTAGCATATTTTATGACATATACAAAGGAATCATTTTGTGTATGCCTTTTGGTTTATAGGCTGAGTGGCAGCGAGTTGTGAGCACAAGCTTTAGCCCCCCAACACTGACAAAGGGCCAAAAGCTGCACTAACCAATCAGAAGAGGACATTTTCTTTTGCTCACCCCAGCACTACAGTCATGCTTTGTTTCTCTCTGAGTGAACCCTAAGCTCTCATGCTGAATATTTAGCTGACTGGCAACAGTCTTCTGACAAAGATCAGATGCCTTGAATTGAATATTTCCCTTATCTTCTAATTTGGTGGCCCTTCCTTGTGAAGACACTCTATCTTTCTATTTAAAAAAATTTTTTTGGAGGGAGGAGGGCAGGGCAATTGGGATTGAGTGACTTGCCCAAGGTCTCAGGGCTAGTAAGTGTTAATGGTCTGAGGGTGAATTTGAACTCAGGTCCTCCTGACACCAGGGCCCGTGCTCTATTCACTGTGCCATCTAACCATCCCGACACTATCTTAAATTCCTGTTTCCTTTTTTTTTTAATGGGCGCTGTTATGTTTTTTTTTAAATCCTTTATTTATGGTAGAAAAACCAGACGTTTAGGGCATCCTCTTGGAAATTATAATTTCAATGTACACTGTAGCACTTTGCTTATCTTGTTGCTATCCTCTTATGGCATTTATATTGTATGTCACTCCCATATTTATGGTTGACACCTGTGCAGACTCTAATTTCAGTTGACACTGGCATCCTGAGTCAGGAAGGAATGGGGGTGCTGTGAGGGTATAATGTCCATTACAAACTGTCCTTTCCTTGAGTTCAGATTTTTCTGAATCCCGTGTGTATGTTCTGCTAGCTTAAAGGGAACAAACAGCACATACTAACCTAATTCTGTCTGTCTCTTTTTTAGACCAAATTCTATAAGTTGACAATGGCTAGGGCATGAGATGCATGATGTAAAAAATGTCTTACATGGAGGTGTGCAGAATGGTCGAAGCAAGAACTGTCTGTATATAATAACTTTCACACATTACTTTCAAAACTGCCTTGCTTATCTGTATTACCTTCTGAACCTCAGTTTTACAGGTAAAGAAACTGAGGCAGATGGAAGTTGAGACTTGCCCAGGGTCACACAGCTAGAAAGGGTCTGAAGCTGCCTTTGAACTTGGCTCTTAATCTCCAGGTCAAGTTCTCTACTTTGTCTGGGTGCCTCAAGCCCTGTGGCCTGGAGAGAGGAATTTTCCATCAGGAGGATCCTTCTGGCTTCCACAGAACTATCTCTGCATACAGAAAAGAGAAAGATGTCTCAGGCTGCACAAGGAACCTTCCCTTCTTCATTGTGTTTTCCCCAAAGACTACCCTATGTAGGAGACAATGCTATGCCAGCCTAAAAGCCCCTTCCAGTCTAAACTTTTTATAACCTGATGGAGTGTTCTGGTCACCTCTGCAGTCAAATCTCTCCTTACATACTAATTAAGTGACTTTCTAGTTGATGACTCAATCTCTTGTGAGCCTGGTTAATATTGACCAGGCCCTTGAAACTTGGATTACACCTAGCTAAAATAATTAAAATCAGTTTCTGAAACCGTACTGCTAAGACCCTGACTTTGGTCTGGGTATTTTCTCCATGCAATGGGATCAGACCTTTTGAGACTTCATCAAAATATTTTTAGTATCCCTTTTTTGAATACTACAAATTATTTGTGAATGTTTTACCTTGCAGTCCACCCATTAGTCATGCAGATAGGACCTGAAGGACCCTTGAAGCCTTCAGACCAAATGTAGGCATTATGTAGGAATGACAGGGCCTTGGCAGCAGTCATCCAGCATCTTTACCCTTTTCTGACCTTCTGGGCTCTTTCCTTTCCCTCTGATTGAATTATTCAGGAGAGAAATAGGGAACTCCCTGATACCATCTCCCCCTTCCCCTCAAGCTGAATATTCTCTTTAGGCAGGAAAAGAGTTTCTTAGTGATTCTTGTGACTTCATTCTGTAACCCTGAATCAAGTAGCACATTGAGCAGATACTCAGGTCCAAAATGTTACTACTGTGGGGATTACCCCAGACTAATTCTACACCTGGCCTTGCTAGACAGCTAAATCTATTCTAGGTTATGGGATGAGGTCAGAAGCACCCCACACTTGGAAGGTCCTGTCACCCCAACTTGTATGAGTGATATGACTACCAACAACTCTCACATCCCCAGTACACACCATTGAGGGTGTTCACATGATTGTTAGTTACAGTCCTGCCAAAGGTGCTGCTCAGGTGAATGAGTAGGTAAAATAAAACAGGAATTGCCAACTTGGCCATAGTCACCCAGAGTCTTCTCAGATGCTGAAAACTGTTCGTTGTGTATTTTCTGGGATGCTAGATAGTGAATGGGGCAGCCAGAATTTTGAGGGGATGGCAAATCACCCTCCTCCCCAAAATAAATTAGACCAGGGAGGCAGAACCAAGATGGCGGAGTAAGGCGGGCACTTAAACAATCTTTTTCTTTTTAATCATCAGTTATTTATTGTATCTGCTCTATCCCAAACACTGTGTTGGTGCTAGACGCACAGTAATAAAAATTCAGCAATCCCACTCATGAGAAGCTTACATTCTAACAGAATGAACCAAAGTACATCACATATACATGTTACAAAGTGCACACACATTTATGTCACATATATAAAAGGTAATAGATAAAATTATGTGAAGAAGGCAAGAATATGGGAAACTAAGGTGGTCTCCATACATTTTATGGTCCCTGAGCTACGTCTTATTTATTTATTTTTAATAAATCTTTTATTTATTTACTTTTAGTTTGCAACATTCATTTCCACAATATTTTGAGTTACAAATTTTCTCCCCATCTTTTCCCTACCCACCCACACCAAGACAGTGAGCTTATTGAATACCCCTTTCTCCAATCTGCTCACTGTTCTTTCCTCCCCCATCACCCCACCAAAGTTCTAGTAGGGCAAGAAGGATTTCTATACCCCAGTGCCTGTATATCTTATTTCCCAGTTGCATGTAAAAAACAATTTTAATTTTTTTTGACATTTATTTTTAAAACTTTGATTTCTAGATTTTTTTTCCCTTCTTCCCTCCTCACCCACCCCTACTGAAAAGATAAGCAATTCAATATGGGTTGTACATGTGTAGTTACAGAAAATGTTTCTACAGTAGTTATATCGTGAAAGACTAACTATATTTCCCTCCATACTGTCCCACCTCCCCCCCCACTTATTATATTTTCTACTTTGACCCTGACCCTTTTTAAAATTGTTTGCTTCTGACTACCCTCTCCCCCAATGTGCTCTACCTTCTATCACCCCCCCATTATCTCCTTCCCCCTTACTTTCCACTAGGGCAAGATATCCAGTGGAGTGTGTATGTTACTCCCTCCTTAAGCCAAATTCAACAAGATTAAGTTTGATCCATCTCCTTTCACCTTTCTGCTCTTCCCCTCCATTGTAACAGTTTTCTCTTGCCTCTTTATATGAGATAATTCACCCTATTCTATGTCTCCCTTTCTGCTTCTCTCATTATATTCCTCTCTCCCCTCTTAATTTTATTATATTAGATATCATCCCTTGCCATTCAACTGATCCTTTGACCTCTGTCTATCTATACATGTACGCACATATAAACATACTGACATATGTATTTATACATGCATATACCATCCTATACATACTATATATGTATGTGTGTATATATGTATGTATACATACATGTATACATACATATATACATACACACACACATATATATTCCCTTCAACTATCCTCATACTGAGAAAAGTCTCACAAGCTACAATTATCATTTTTCCATGTAGGAATGTAAATAATTCAACTTTATGTTTCATTATTATTTTTTTTCTTTTCCATGTTTACCTTCTCATGCTTCTTGTATTTGAGTGTCAAATTTTCTTTTCAGTTCTAGTTCTTTCAGCAAGAATGCTTGAAAGTCCTCCACCTCATTGAATGACCATATTTTCCCCTGGAACATTACACTCAATTTTTCTGGGTATGTGATTCTTGGTTTTAATCCTAGCTCCCTTGATCTCTGGTATATCATATTCCAGGACCTTCGATCCCTTAATGTTGAAACTGCTAGATCCTAGGTTATCCTAATTGTGTTTCCACAGTATTCAAATTGTTTCTTCTTGGCAGCTTGTAATATTTTCTCCTTGATCTGGGGACTCCAGAACCTGGCTATAAAATTCCTAGGAGTTTTCTTTTGGGGAATCTTTTTGAAGAAGTGATTGGTACATTCTTTCAAGTTCTATTTTGCCATCTGATTCTAAAATATCAGGGCAATTTTCCTTGAAGGATGCTTTCTGGGTTCTTTATTTGATCATGACTTTCAGCTAGTCCAATAATTTTTAAATGATCTCTCCTGGATCTATTTTCCAGGTCAGTGGTTTTTTTCAAGGAAATATTTCACATTGCCTTCTATATTTTCATTTGTTTGGATCTCTTTAATAGTATCTTGATTTTTCATAAAGTCATTTGCTTCTATATGCTCCACTCTAATTCTGAAGGAATTATTCTCTTCAGAAAGCTTTTGAGATTCTTTTTCCATCTGGCAAATTCGACTTTTTAAAGCATTCTTCTCCTCATTAGCTTTTTGGGCCTCTGTTGCTATTTGAGTTAATCTATTTTTAAGGTGTTATTTTCTTCAGTCAGGTAGTTGACTCTCTTTTGATTATTTTCTTGCATCATTCTCATTTCTTTTGCCAATTTTTCCTCCACTTTTCTCATTTGGTTTTAAAAATCCTTCTTAAGTTGCTCTATGGCTTGTAAGCAGTCTACATTTTTCTTGGAAGCTTTTGGTTTGGGAGTTCTGACTTTTTTGTCTTCCTCTCATTCCATGTTTTGATCCTTTTTGTCCCCAAAAAAGGATTTAAAGTTGGATTGCTGTTTTTACTATGCTTCCTTTGCCTGCTCATGTTGCCAGTCAATTACTTGACTTTTTGGCTCTGTGGAACTCTGCTTCAAGAGAGGAGTGCTTTGTTCCAAATCACTGGGGTTTTTGCATCTGACAGAACTATTAGGAGGTTGCTGCAGCCCCCACCAGTTTTGGCTCACCGAAAACACCCCTCAGGGCCACCACCTAAGACCATGATCCTGATCCAGGCAGCTTAAGGCAAGAGCACTTAGCATCTGAATGATCGCTTTCCACCCCTTCCTCCTGCCCCAATCTGCAGGCCAGGAGCTTCTGAAGTAGCCATGTGGAAGTGACTGCAGGGCTGCTTCCTTGTCCTGGAGGCAGTTTGGCCAGACCCTGTCCTCCAGACCACTCCCCCGAATTTGGCCGAGTTCCACTAACTTTTTACTTAGTCCTTATTTCTTAAGGTTTGATAATTCTGGAAATTGCCACAGCTTCCCCTGATCCACTCTCCTGCAAGCTCCAGCTGTGGCTTGTCCTGAACACCCAGGGATCAAGCTGTGGTTTCAGGCCAGGCTTGTTTTGGCTCCCAGCATGCTTCAAGGAGCCCTTCCTGTCCCACCTACCAAGTTGCATTCAGTGGGAGATGTGTTTTTCTGTAATTTTGTGAGTTCTGGAGCACTAAAATTTGTTTAGAGACATATTTTATGGGTATTTGAGGTGATTATGTGGGAGCTGCGGAGTGTTCCTGCTTCTGCACCACCATCTTGACTCCCAATAGTTCAACTTTAATAAGTTCCTTATGATTTCTTTTTCCCTTTTTCCCTTCTTATGCTTCTCTTGCTTCTTATATTTGAAAGTCACATTATATGTTCAGCTCTGTTTTTTTCATCAAGAATACTTGAAAGTCCTCCGTTTCATTGAATGACCATATTTTCCTCTGAAGCAAATGTAATGGCAAACACAGAAGAAGTTCACACTTTGTTTCAGCTATTAAATTAACACCTTTTTTTCAGTTCAAGCTTCTTTTAAGCCTTGTATCCAGTCTGTTAAGACACAGAACATGTGAAACCCACAACTTGTGAAACCTGAAACTCATGAATTCCTGTAATGGGAAGGGGAGGAGTTAACGACCACCTATAAGAAGAGGCCCAGGCTAAAGACAGCATAACTGAGAAGAGGACTCGATCCCAGCACTCTGCTTGTCTTCTCTGTCTGTGCTGATATTTTTTGTGATACTTTAGTGGTTCTCAACCTTCCTAATGCTGCAACCCTTTAATACAATTCCTCATGTTGTGGTAACCCACATACATAAAATGATTTTCGTTGCTACTTCTTAACTAATTTTGCTACTCTTATGAATCTATCTGATATGCAGGTCCTGGGACTTCACTGATAATTTGTGCTGACCTCTTGGACCTTGTTTGTGGGTCTCTGTTGATTTCTATGTTGATGATTTATGTTGAGTTCTCAGACCTTGTTGGTGGGTCTGAGTTGATTTTGTAGGCAGATAGTGAATTGATGATGGTGCTGGCAATGTGTGTGAATATTACTGTGGCTCTGTCAAGCTTTGTCTTCCCAGAAACAGGAAATGTGAAGGACTTGAGGTGGACTGGACATAGTGAACTTCAATATGGAATGGGAACTGGATGAAGAACTGGACAAGGAGTTGGACAAGAACTGGGAGCTGCCTGCCTTTGAACCCAGGTGACACTTGGAGCTGGGACCATGGAAGAGCAACCATGGAAGCTGAGAGCCAGCCTTTAGTCAAGCTGAAAGACTTTACTTGGATACTATGTACTGACTGAGAAGATTATGATTTACTGTGACCTAGGGGTGGAGAACTTTGACTTTTGTACTTTGTGATTGAATTAAAGATTTTGTGATTGATTAAATGAATGTACTTTATTTAAAACTATGTGGCCAGTTTGGTGAAAACTATGTGGCCATTTTAGAGATAAGTTGTTGAGTTGCTCCATGGTGAATGCTGTATTTTTATTTTCTGTGATAAACTGTAAAATCATGAATGCTGTATTTTGATTTACTTCTAATGGTTTGCTCTGATTTGTTACTGAATAAACAGAGAGCTCACTATACTATGTAATCAGAACCTTGAAAGCTGTTCACAGCAGCAGTCCTCTGGAATATGCGTGGCTTTACTCAGTATACTCAATTTTGCTGGGTAGATGATTCTTGGTTTTGATCCTCTCTCCTTTGACCTCCAGAATATCATAATCTAAATCCTTTTATCCCCTAATGTAGAAGTTATTAGATCTTGTGTTATCCTGATTGTGTTTCCACAATACTCAAATTGTTTCTTCCTGACTACTTGCAGTATTATTTTCTTGACCCAAGAACTCTGGAATTTGGCTATAATATTCCTAGAAGTTTTCTTTTTGGAAACTTTTTCAAGAGGGGATCAGTGAATTCTTTCCATTTCTATTTTACCCTCTGGTTGTAGAATATTAGGGCAATTTTACTTGATAATTTCTTGAAATATGATGTCTAAGACCTTTTTATCATGGCTTTCAGGTAGTCTAATAATTTTTAAATTATTTATCCTGGATCTATTTTCCAAGTCAGTGGTTTTTCCGATGAGATATTTCACATTGCCTTCTATTTTTTCATTTGTTTAGATCTGTTTTATAATATCTTGATTTCTTATAAAGTCATCAGCTTCCAATTCTTCCTATCTAATTTGGAGGGAATTATTCTCTTCAGTGAGTTTTTGAAATTCCTTTTTCATTGACAAATTCAGCTTTTTAAGGCATTCTTCTTATTGACATTTGGACCTCTTTTGCCATTTAAGTTAGTCTACTTTTTAAGCCATTATTTTCTTCAATATCTTTTGGGTCTCCTTTAGCAGGCTATTCACTAGCTTTTCATGATTTTCTTGCATCATTCTCCTTGTTCCTCTACGATTCATCTACAATTCATCATTATTCCTCTACTTCTCTTGATTTTAAAAATCCTTCTTGGGTTCCTCCATGGCCTGTAACCAATTCATATTTTTCTTGGAAGCTTTTGATGCAGGAGTTCTGACTTCATTATCCTTCTCCCATTCTATGCTTTGATCCTTTTTGTCACCAAAAAAAGATTCTATGGTCTAACTGTGCTTCCTTTGCTGGCTTATCTTGCCAGTAAATTACTTGACTTTTGAGTTCTTTGCCATGGTAGAAGTCTTTTTCCAGAATAGAGAGAGCTTTGTCCCAAATTACTGGGAGTTTTGCAGCTGCCAGAACTATTAGGAGGGTGCCCTCTTTACAGCCTGTGAAAGCTCTGGCACACTGGCCACAGACCCCAGGACCACAACCCATGACTGCAATCTAGATCCAAGCAGGTCAAAGCAAGAGCAATTGCCCTCTGAATTTATAAATAAGACCCATCACCCAGTTGATAAATGATCAATTTCAGATTCCATAATCAAAAGGTATCTATACACATAAGGAAAAAACACTAACTTACTATTGATTAGAGAAATGCAAATGAAAACAATTCTGAGGTACTACATAATTCATATTAGATTGACTAATAGGACAGAAAAGGAAAACGACAAATGTTGAGGGGTTGTGGAAAAATAGGGACATTAATGCATCATTGGTGCTACTGTGAACTGTGAACTACAATCACTCTGGAGAACAATTTGGAACTGTGCCCAAAAGAGTATAAAAATCATGCATATGCTTTGACCTAGGAAAACCAGTACTAGATGTGCATCCTAAAAGAGATAAAAAAACAAAAAGCCGAAGAAACTATATGTACAAAAATATCATAGCAGCTCTATTTTGGGGGCAAATAATTAGACATTGAAGGGATGGCCATCTATTGGGAAATGGCTGAACAAGTTGTGGCGTGTGATTATAACGGAATACTATTGTATTGTGAGAAACGATGAGCAGGATGTTCTCAGAAAAGACCTGAAAAGACTTTTATGGGTCGATAGCAAGTGAAATATACTATACGCAGAGTAATAGTGATATTGTAACATGATCAGCTGTGAATGACTTAGCTATGCTCAGCAATACAATGATCTAAGACAGCTCCAAAGGACTTTTCATGAAGAACGCTATCTATTCCCAGAGAAAGAACTGAGAGTGTCTGAATACAGATTGAAGCATGCTTTTTTTAA
>JAQQSW010021559.1:0-10637 GCA_028646575.1 Pseudocheirus occidentalis
GATGGATCGCGTCAGCTCCCCTGCTATCTGCAGGCCGAGGGCTCTGAAGCATCCCAGTGGAAGCTGCTGCTGCTCCGTTCCTGCTGCTACAGCCGCCTCCCACTTCTTCCTTGCCCTGGGAGCAGTTTGGCCGGACCTGCTCTTCTCCTCCCGATTTAGCAAAATCCACTGACCTTTCTCTTAGCCTTTTTGTCTTCTGGCCTGATAAATGTGGTAACTGTGCCTCCAGTGCAGCCGATCTGCTCTCCTATAGATGGGACTCCCCGCCTGATGCCCCAGGGCCTGAGCCGGCTGGGTTTTCGGCCATGGCTCCCAGACTGCTGAGAAGAGCCCCGCCTGCTGCGCTGCCTGTAGCAACAGATGTACTTTCTGTCTTTTGGAGGGTTTTGGAGCTTGAAAATCTGTTTAGAGTCCCATTTTATGAGTTTTTTTAGCTTGTTTGTGTGGGAGCTACGGTGCTTTGCTGCTTCTACGCCGCCATCTTGGCTCGCCCCCCTGCCTCAAAGAATCCTTAGCTTCCTTCAAGGAACTCATGACACATCCTTTTTCTGAACTTCCTTGCCTTTCCCATGCTGTTACTACTTTCTCTATCTTAAAATTCCTTTGTATTTACTTATATACGTACATGTTGTTTCCCTTCCAGCAGAATGCAAACTTCTTTCTGATAGGTTGTTTTTATCTTTGTAGCCCTATCACCTAGCACTTTTATTTGCTAGTATGCATTTAATAAATGTGTGTCGAATTGAAAAGATTGTTGGATGGATGGGGGGTAAATCAGTGAAGCACTTCAGTGGCAGGTTCCACTAGAAGTCTATAGACCTAAGGATTAAATGAATTATGTTTTGTGAATTTGTTCAATATTCTAGACTGCATTGGGCTTTTTGAGATGTGCAAGGGAGGATGATCAGAATAATGCAATTAAAGAAAACATGGGAAAACTTTGAATTACGTTCAAGCACTGCATTCATTTCTTGGGGGGAATTGTGGGCATTTTTGAAAAATTGGTAGCTTCAGAAACATCTACACACTTTTCTGCTAGAGGTCATAGTTAGAGTACACTAATCTGTTTATGACTATTAATAGGCAGCAAGGTGGAGCCTTGGAGGACTTGGAGTCAGGAAGACTTGAGTTGGAATTCTACCTTAGACATTTACTTAGCTATGTGACCCTGGGCAAGTTACTACCTCTTTATGCTTTAGATTCCTCATTTGTAAAACGGGAATAAAAAATAAAATAAAAAGTAAAAATAAAAATGGGTTTTTTGTGGGAATAAGAAGATTTATGTTAAATTTAAAGCACCTTGAAAACTTTAATGTGCCATATGTATTATATTATTATTATTATTATTATTATTATTATTATATTCCAATAATTAAAAATTTTTTTTTCCAGGAAGACACTCCCCATGTCGATGGAGAAATGTTGAAATTATGAGCCCTATGCGGAATCTGGCTGTTTCTAGCATCTATGGTAGACGGAAATATAGTACACAAGCTGCTGAAGATAAAAAAGAGGAGCCATTGCACTCCATCATCAGCAGTACAGAGACTGTTCAGGGTATTAACAGGACTTGATTTGGGGATTGCTGTTGGGTTCAATAATAGGAAATAGTTGAGATGATGTAAGCAATTATGTGATACAGCTATCTATTGACTTTGAATATAGCAGACGTCAGACACATGGGATGTCTCACTTTACCCCCAAAATAATGTGGCATTTCTGTAAAAGAAGGGCTTCTGGCTTTCATCCTAATGTGTCTCACACCCTCTGGTGGCTGCCTTTAAAACTAGGGGATGTGATACCATCCCCTTGAATGATGATTTCTTTTAAAAAATTAAATTGGTTTATTTATTTTTAGTTTACAGCATTCAGTTCCACAGTCCCTTGAGTTTCAGGTTTTCTCCCCTCCTTTTTCCCCCCTGTCATGGTAGCATGCCCTCGGATACAGGATCTACAAATATTTTCCCATTAATCATTAGTCAGGTTGTAAAGAAGGATTGTAACTGGAATGATCAGTGAGAAAGAAGAAACAAAACAAAACAAGAAAAAGGAACAAAACAAGTAGTTTGTTTTAATCTGCATTCAAACTCTGCATCTCTTTCTCTGGATGTGGATATTTCTTTCAATGAGTCTTTTGGAGTTGTCTTATAACCTTATATTGCTGAGAGGAGTCTAGTCTATTGAAGTTAGTTGTCACACATACATTGTGTCTGTGATTGTGTGCAAGTTTCTCCTGGTTCTGCTCTTCTCACTTAGGATCAGTTTGTATAAGCCTCTCCAGGTTATTATGAAGTCTGTCTGCTCTTCATTTCTTATAGCACAGTAGTATTCCATTACATTCATATACCACAGCTTGTTCAGCCATTCCCCAGTTGATGGGCATCCCCTTGTTTTCCAATTTTTTGCCACCACTAAAAGAGCCACCATAAATATTTTTGTACATATTGTCCTCTTCCCACTTCTGATCTCTTTGGGATATAACCCTAGAAATGGTATTGCTGGGTCAGAAGGTATGCACTTAATAGCCCTTTGGGCATAGTTCCAGATTACTCTCTCCAGAATGGTTGGCTCAGTTCACAGCTCCACCAACAACACATTAGTGTTCCAGTTTTTCCACATCCTCTCCAGCATTTATCATTTTCCTGTTTTGTCATCTTAGCCAATCTAGCTGGTGAGATGTGGTACCTCAGAGTTGTTTTGATTTGCATTAAATGATGATTTTAGTAGTGATCATCAGAGGAAAGAAGTAAATTTAGAGATTACTGGCTGAGCTTCTCCAAGGATTTGTTTCTTGAATGTATCTTTTATTCTCCAGGAGTTTAAGAAACATACAGATTAACTTTATAACCATTTGTAAAGTCTATCTATATCTAATTTTCAGTGTTCAGGCAGAAACAGAGGGTGTGAGATAGAAAGGGATAAAGATAGATTGAATTTCTTGGATATACTATAGTCCCTAGGGGCTGATAATCAAGAAAAAAAATTTATCCCAGAGATTTCCAGATAATTGTGCTGACTGTAGCCTATAATAGGAATATCTAAGACCAATTTCACAGTCTTAAAGTACTTGCCAAATTGATACTAATGGTATCTTTTTTTTTAAACGTGAGTCCAGTGGTACAGTCATTTTTATATATGTATTTTTTCCTTCATCTGTATTTTAAAATTTTTTTTCCACCAATTACTTGTTAAAAACAGTTTTTAAACTTTTTTTTTTAAGTTTTGAGTTCCAAATTCCTACTTCCCTCCTTTCCTTCCCTACTCCCTGAGATGGCAAGCAATCAGGAAGAGTTTATATATGTGTAATCATGTAAAACATTTCCGTATTAATGATGTTGTATGAGATAGATATGTATTTAATTCTTGCTATTTTAAGTTTTCATTATGTAAAACATGTTACTTGGTACCAAGCCACCCAGTAGTAATATGCAGTGTTTCTTCAAATAATGGAATCACTTCAAGGGAGTGAGTTATTTACATTAATTGGGATGTAGCTATAGACTAAGTTTCTTATTCACTCAGTTGTAAAAAGAAACCCCAGAAAGCCAAGTCCACTGATCAAGGTGGGAAAATTTTGTAGGGTTTCCTTGCCAGTAAGACTCACCCAGAAGTTATATGTTCCTGAAATGTCCATTGACTCCCTTCATACTATTCACTGTTTAAAAAAAGAATAGTAAAAATCATAATAAGCAACTCCCTCCCTAGTCATTTTTATATGTCGTTTCAGGAAATGGAAATTAGACCTTAGTAGCTGTGTATGTGATTACTTACTAGGTTCTGTCTCCAAACACGAGTTCCAGGCTGAGACAAAGAAGCTTTTGGACATTGTTGCTCGGTCCTTGTACTCAGAGAAGGAGGTATAGTATCTGTTAATCACTCCCAGTGCTGCCATTATTTCTATTGGTAAAGCTGTATTTTTTATACAATTCTGAGGAATGCCAGATAGTATATTAGTTATGAAAATGTACTGAACTCTGGGCAGATTCTGTTCTAAGCTACCAGACAGTCCTTTAAACAGAAATCTGTTTCTAGTTTAATAGATAAATACACCCAGATGGTCCTTTGCATAGGTTTAAATCAGTAAATCCCTTTGACGCACGTCACAAATTGAGGTGATTAGGAGTTGTGCTCATTTAAGTCTACAGTCATTAAAATTCAATTGTGGATGAGTTCTTGGTATACATTATGGTTAGTAAACATGTCGCCTATCTTACCTGTCCTAAGTTTTAGAGAGTTTTGAGATGATTGCTTAAAAATCAGCCAATGAGCCATCTTTATGGAGGACCTATTATGTGCTATATTACCAAGTAACAAGCTCTCTGAAGAGTTTAGAATTCTCATGGGGAGCAGAATACTTAAGAAATGAAGACTAGAAGAATCATAAATATATGTGTATATGTAGTCAGTTACTGTGGTAAAGAGATACATAATTGGGTGTTAGGTTACAGAGAAGAGTAAAATGGAAGGATTAGATGTGTATATGGTAAAAAGGAGGGGACCTTAAAAAAAATATTGTGTAAAGCACTGTTTTAAGTGCCTCAGTTTACCCTAGATTCAGTTGACTTGAGGTTAAATGAAACTGTCTGAGTACTTTATGTAATTTTGTATCCCATTATATTTGTAAAGTGAAGTCTGTCATAGACTTGTTTTCAGTTGTCCCTGATGATTGATTTGTAATGGGTCCTACATATGTTTGTAGAATACTGCTGATTTCAGTTTTATAGAGATATTTAATTGAAAGTCACTATTTGAAAAAGAAGTAGTGAATATTTCTTCCTTTATGTAATAGAAGAGATATGGTATAGAAAAAAAATTCTGTGATAGCATTTACCTTTGATTTTAGAATTTTACACAACTGTTCCATAACTTTTAGCTTTATAAATTCAGATTCCATGTTGTGACTCTATGTCTCCTGAAGAGTTTGTGGAACTGCCTTCAGAAACCCCTTTGTAGTTAAAAAGTCAGAAGAACCCATATGTTCCAATCTTGTAGTGGTTTTAATTATAGTTAACTTAGTACTGAAGTGTTTACTACAGATTATTTCCATTTTATCTTCATTTCAATAGGTATTTATACGAGAACTAATCTCCAATAGTAGTGATGCCTTGGAAAAATTGCGCCATAAGTTGATTTCAGAGGGTCAAACGTTGCCAGAAATGGAGATCCACTTGCAGACAGACACAGAGAAAGGCACCATCACAATCCAGGTATCTCCTTTACCTAGTCTTGTATAATTAGAGACATCATCTTCCCTTTCAGCACTTCTAATGGGTAATATCTATAAAAATATTATGGAAGGACACATGGTACATTATAGCAAGTGGACTCATTTTACTTACTAATTTCAGAGGGTAGACATTCTACTTTTTCGTTCTAAGTTGATAGATTTGTAGGAATATAGTATCTTAGAATCCAAGCATGGTATCTTGGACATAGTAGGTACCAAATAATGTTACCTAAACTAAACTGAGTCAGATCCACCTCTCTTAGTTTCAGATGAAGAAACAGAAAGCTAACTGACTTGTTCAAGGTGGCATAGCTAGTTAGTGATAGAACTGTAACTTTTAAAAAACCCATGTTTTTTAAAATTTGATTGTTGATCTGGGCCAGGGGTGGGGTACCTGTGGCCTCGAGGTTACATGTAGCCTTCTAGATTCTTGGGTGCAGTCTTTTGACTGAGTACATATCTTTTTATTAAGGGGATTTGTTCTTTGAGGTTTGAACTCAGTCAAAGGATTTCACTTGATGACCTAGAGGGCCACATGTGGCCTTGAGGCCTCAGGTTCCCCAACCCTGAATTTATGGGCATTCCCTTCATCATTATAGATCTAAATAATCTCTCCCTGTGTAATTCTTGTTCATATTCTCTCATAGATCCTTCAGAGAAGCATTTCTCTGTGTCTTTTTACATTTTACATATGACTTATGTCATATGACTTACATAGATTTCATTAGTGATGGCAAAATGCTGGCACCTAATAGACACTGCCTCTCTGAAACTCATTTGTATATTAATTGCTTATATTGTTTTGCTGGTTCTAATTACTTCACTTTGTATCAGTTCATTAAGATTTCTCATACTTTTTCATATTCATTCTTTCTTCTGGCTTAGTAATATTCTGTTACATTCATGTACCACAATTTGTTTAGCCATTCCCAAATCAAAGGGTTTTCTCAAACATTGGGTTATTATTTTTTAATTGTTTTTAGTGCTTGCTAATTTTGTCTGTTCCACAGATCCTACATTTCTGTTTTTAAGCAGTACCAGATAATTTGATGATTACTCTTTTATAATGTAGTTTGAAGTTTGAGAATGTAGGTAGTATTCCTTCTTCATTCCTACTTTTTTCACCTAGCTAATCACTTGAAATTCTTGCTCCTCCAGTTGTATTTTATCCAGTTGTATAAATTCCTTTCCGCTTTGACTGTGTTAAAGTTCTGACATCAATAAGAACTTATTGTCTTAGTGTTGGAGGGACAAAAATAATGATTCATTTAGATATGTAATAATGAAACAGCAATTGAGATAGAGTAGATCTTAGAGGAGATCTAGTTTATATGTAATTGAATAAGGATACCTCTATAAATTGGTCATCTAGCATTTGTTTGATCCAGTGCAGGAATACCCAATACCTTTTCCTCTTTTGTATATCTCTAATTGTTAGAACTTTTCCTTCACATCGGACCTAAATTTACCTCTCTGCAACTTTCATGTGATCTTCCTAGTCCTGTGCTTTGGAGTGTAGTGGAGCAAGTTGAATCCCTCTTCCATGTGCCAGGTTGTCAGATACTGAAATATAGCTATTTTGCGTCCCTTTAAGTTTTCTCCTCTTTAAGCTAGACATTCTCCAGACCCATTACTGTCTTGGTTGGCTTCCTCTGGATGCGTTGCAGTTCATCAGTGTCTTCCCAGCACTGAACTATTGTTCTCCTGATGTGGTCTGGCCCTGGTGGAGTATAGTGAAATCACCTTCCTTGTCCTGGACTTGATGCCTCACAGTATAGTTCAAGGTTGTATTACCTTTTTTGACTGCCAGCTCACGCTGTGAAATCACAGAGGGCTGATAGTTTAGATATTTTAAAAAACAAACTGCTACTGGTGTTCTAATAAATGTTTAACAACTGGTTCTCCACACATTTTTAGTTTAATTTGCACTATATTAACATTTTCTCCTTCACTTTCTGAAGTCTATGCAATCAGCAAAACAATAAATCAAGCTCTGATTTTTAGTAGTTGTTGACTCCTAAGGTGTATATGCTCACAGAAAATATAATTCAGAGATGATATAAACCGCTACACCTCTACAAACTTCTATCCTAGCTGTGTGTCATCTATCTTATATTTGTCAAGTTGATTTTTAAAAAATTTAGTTTTGAACTTAAATACAAAAAAGAGTATTTCCATATATGTAGCAGAATATAAAAAGGAGATGGACTATATATGAAACTGAATCTCCATTTGAGACCATTGGCTTTTTAAAAAAGCATTTAATAAATTACACATATTACTTTCAAAACTGCCGGTTTCCTTCTGTTCTCTTCTGTGCATTTAAAAAAAATGGCCCCTTTTTGGAATCATCAGCATTTCTAATAATACCCCTCCCTGTCTTTTAAAAAATAGAAGCCAACAACAAAAAACATCTCACGATGAAAACATTTAATCAAACAAAATGAATTCGCGTAGTGACTATATCCAAACGTGTGTGTTTCTTTCTACACCCTAAGTCTATCACCTCTCTTTCAGAAGTATAATATGCTTAATCATAGAGAATATCATTGATTATTGCATTCACCAGAATTTCGAAGCTGTTTTTCTTGTAATGTGGTTTTTCTTGTATAAATTTTTCTCATGATTCTGCTCACTTCCCTCTGTGTTGGCTTTATGCTACCCAGAAATCTCTGAAAAAATCTCTTTCATCTTTTTTTACAGTTTAGTAATACTCCATTACGTTTGTTGACTATAGTTTGTTCAGCCATTCCTCAACTGACAAGCACCCCCATAGATTCTAGTTCTTGGCTCTGTTCTGTTTCCTTCCTTTCACCCTTTTAACGCCCCTTTCACAATCAGGAAGCTTGTTTTGTTTTTACCTCCCTGCTTTTATCCTTTCTCTTAATACCCCAAACACCTTTGCCCCTGATTGTTTCCCTGTTGAGTTTGATGTAGTTCTATAACCTGACTTTTTGTGTGTGTTCAATCCTCTTTTGTCCCTTTCAGATAAGAATGAAGTTAATTTGATGCCTGCTTTCCCCACTCTTCCCTCCTGTGTTTGTATACTTATATAACTCACTTATGAGAAATAGTAAGTCACAATCTCTTGCTTACTAGAAACACATCTATAATAGCAAAGACCTGCAGAGAATCAAAATCTGAGATTAGGAAAAAACTGCCATGTGTTGGACAACTCCAGAAAAACACAAGTTGTAATTATATTATTGGACAAAGGGAAAGTTATAATTTGTGATATATCAACAGAAATAAACAAAGAAATTACATTATCCTTAGAGAAACCTTGTATAGTAAACTAATATCAATATAAAAGAAATATGCATTAACTGCCATACTAACACAATAGTAGTAGGAGCCTTTAATGTTCCTCCCTTGGAGCTGGACATATTAACAGAAAGAAAAGTAAAAGGGAAAATATGGAGCTGAAAAACTTTTGGAGAATTTAGAATGGAAAGATTTATGATATCTAATGAATGGGAGCATTAAAGGATATACATATTTCTCAGCATCATATGGCACCTTCGCAAAAAGCAACCATCTACTCTGCCACGGAGAAATTAAAAATAAATTTAAAAAAGCAAAAGTTTTGAGTATAAATAATAACTATAGGGAGCACAAGCAAAAGACAGAAATTTTAATGGCAACCTCAGCAAGTCAAAGAATAAATCACAGAAATGATTAATGACTGTGAAAGAATGATTATGTCAAGACAACACATCAACATTTCTGGGATGCAGCTAAAGCAATCCTTAGAGGAAAAATTATATCATCTTCCCCCAAATACATGAACAAAATAGACAATTAATGAACGAGATGCAAAATTGGAAAAATTTGAAAAGGTGAAAAATGAACTGGAAATAAGCATGAAAGGGGAAATCTTGAAAATTAGAGAAATTAATTTTTTTTTTGGAAAGAGACTAAAAAATTAGTTTCTTGAGAAGACTAACAAAAAAAATTCTTTTAGGCAACCTGAAGGAAAATCAGATTAACAGAAATTTAAAAAATGATCAACATAAAATCACAGTAGAGAAAAGTAAAAAGTATTATCAAGAGAAACATTTAATTCTGCTTTCTGTTCATTTTGCAACCTTTCTCTGCCTACTTACTTAGGCAAGACAAAGATCAGGTTTTTTTTCTTTCACTAGTTTTTACTCTTTTTTTCTTTTTAACACCCTTCCCCCACTTAGATCTGCCCATTGGAACTGAATTTTGTTTTACTTGTGACTGTTCTTTCCCACTTAAGCAACTACCTTCATTCCTCATCTGTTCTCTACCTCCCACTCCCTGTGTAATGTATTTCTATACCAGACTATGTGCTCATTTGCTTCTGCCTGGTTCTGTTAAGAGAGGTCTGTTCCCCACACCCCCTTCTCTATGTTTTGTATACTCTTATTCTGGTAAACCTCAGTTGTCAGTAATGGTAAACCCCATGCTCACACACGTGTGAGCACACATACATGCACGCATGCACGCACACACGCACACACACATACACACATACTTTTTCCTAATTTTTTCCCTAATGTATTTCTTTTCCCTTTAATTTTTTTTTTCTTTTTAAAACAGAACAAAACTACCCCCAAGTCCTAAGTTGTCTTTCTTCCCATGAAGGCTGTGGACTTTTAAATAGCTGTTTCTCTTTCCCATCTAAATATAACTTTTTCTAATTCCTTAACACTAGAAAGCCTAATTTAAGAATATTTCAGAGGATCAGAATACCTTACCACAGTGCACTTTTTTATATCCATAACACAAAGAAAAGAGAGATAGCAGGCTGAAAATTTTTATTGCAAGATAAATTTTTTTTTACATCAATTGACACATCTGTTCTTTTGTTACTAAATGTATTTAAATACCTTTCTAGCTCTCTGTTATCTCCGTTGTTTGCATTTCACAGCTTTTACCTAGCTCTGGTCTTTTCATCTGAAGAATATAAAAAATCAGTTCTTTTAAAGCTACACTATTTTCCCTTTAGAATTATACTCAGTTTTTCAGAATATACAGTTCTTGGTTATAAACCTTTTTTGTGATGGCATGTGTGTGTGTGTGTGTGTGTGTGTGTGTGTGTGTGTCTGTGTGTCTGTGTGTGTCTGTGTGTGCACATGCACACGCATGCATGCACACTTGAGCATGCAAGCAGTATTGTTTTCCAAGACTTCCTCTGCTTTTTAATAGTTGCAGCAGTCTTCTATGATCCTGATTACATGTCCTTGAGAAATGAATTTTTTTACTTTTGTTCACAGTATCTTTATCTTTATATTTTTTTAATGTAATAAATTTTGTTTTCTTGTTTACATCATTCATTTTCATGAGATTTTTGAATTACAAATTTTCTCCCTGTCTTTCCCCTAACCCAACCCCAAAACAGTGATCCCACTGTAGAGCCCCTCCCCTGGTCTGCTCTCTAACT